>PVIU01003470.1:0-83532 GCA_004026605.1 Ondatra zibethicus
ATTAGTAACTAGGTAATGAGGGTGGAGCCCCCATCATGGGATTAGTAACTAGGTAATGAGGGTGGAGCCGCCATCATGGGATTAGTAACTAGGTAATGAGGGTGGAGCCCCGTCATGGAATTAGTAACTAGGTAATGAGGGTGGAGCCCCCATCATGGGATTAGTAACTAGGTAATGAGGGTGGAGCCGCCATCATGGGATTAGTAACTAGGTAATGAGGGTGGAGCCCCGTCATGGAATTAGTAACTAGGTAATGAGGGTGGAGCCCCCATGGGATTAGTAACTAGGTAATGAGGGTGGAGCCCCCATCATGGTATTAGTGTCTTTTTAAGGGGCATACAACAGAACTTGCTTTGTTTCTGTGTTCTTCTCCTTGTGAGGATTTGATAAGAACAAAGCCATCTGCAGAGTAGGAAATGGCCCCTCAGCAAACCTTGATTTTGCCAGCACCTTCATCTTGGACTTCCAACCTCTAGAATTGTAAGAAAAGAAATGTCTGTTGACCAAGTCATATATCTATAGTAACTATATGGCTGAGACAACATATAATCTCATTTAATTCAGGAATGGTCCCAGGTGTGTGGGTTTCTGATACCTACCCCATTAGCCTTCTGTGAGAACAAGTCTATATTCTCATGGCTCTGATTGCCTCTCTTTGACATTGAATATTATTAAAGCATATAAAATAATATGATTCAGAACATGGGTACTTCAGAAGAAACCAATATAATATCTTAGAAGATTTTGTTTAAAAAAACAGGCAATTTTTTAAAAGTTGGCTTATGCAATCAGAGCATACAACACATTCAAAGAAAACTTCAGAGCATATGGCATTGTGGTGTCTTCAATTCGGTGTGATGGGGCCACAGTGAACATGAAGAGGAGGTACTAGTTAAAGCGAAACTGTTGGCCTACAGCGCTGCAAATACGGTCTAAGGAGGCACTTTGCAATTCATTTTTCTGTTTCTATTTTTTTCTAGTGCTTTATTGCTGTCTCTCATTCCTATAGACTATAAATGCTCCTTGCCAGTTTAGCATAATAAATTCTAACTCCATTCTGTTCTTTCCAAGAAGCTGACATCCACCTCTCTCAGATTGCTGGAGAGAAAGAGTGTTGACTTCGCTAAGAAAACGAGGTGGGAGGTGCAAGGTGGGAAGCACAGGTGAAAATTCACCCACCCTTCCTGAACAGCGGCGGGGTGAGTAGGATGACCACTAGCTAAGTTCTCCCGACTCTCTTGGGTTCAAGCTTAGCTCGGTTCAAATTCGACTCGCCCAGTCAGTCATATGGACTGTGTTCTTCCGGACTTTAGCAGTGAAAGGATGTCTTTAGAGCCTTCATCACCATCTTTGAGACTGGGTCATAGAAAGGATTTATTCTGTCTAGGTACACAGAAAGGAGGGTTGGGGGGAGGGGGAAAGTGGGGCTGGAGGAGAGGCAGGGTGCACAAACACGTGGGGGTTGAGGTGGAGAGGGGAGAGAGAGGAAGGGAGAGAGGATGAGAGAAAGAGAGCGCGCGCGAGGGAGAGAGACAGACAGAGACAGAGGGACAGAGGGAATCCTATGCTTTGCAAAGTGAGGGAAGAGCACCTGGCACACTGACCTGCTTCAGGTCTGTAAAGGTAAAATCTCTGAGTGAAATTTCCAGGTGACTCGTGTGCAGACCAACCCTTTCCGTGTCCCTAAGGGCCAGCTCCCAGTGAGCCTAGCGCCGTTTCCAGTCCCACTGAGGATGGATGGCACAAAGTCTCCAGCCACAATGCGAGGAGACCTTCCTGGACAGAGGCAGGTCTTGCCCTGATAGTGCGCGCACAAGATGCGCCCCGGCACACCCCAGGTTGGGGATTCAGCAACCTGCAAGGAGGCGTGGGAACCGCCCCCTCCCCCATGGCGTCCCGCGCCCCTTGCCTCTCGGCTCCTCCCTCCCGGGCTTTCCTCACTCAGGCGCCTGGCGAGAGCAAATTCCACAGTCTAGCCCTCCCAGGCATGCGGTGCCGGATGCTCCTGTTCCTTTTCTCGTTGATGCTGGTATCGCTGGGCAACGTCGGGCGCTCAGGGGCAGGTGAGTGGGGCCGGTGGGCAGGAGCGCCCTTGGAAGGGTGGCAGCTCTGGTTTGTAGGGTGCAGGGTAGCAGTAATGTACTAGCAGCGCGGCAGAGGCAGACAGAAGGTGAACTTCAGGCGGCCTCGCTGAGTGTGCTCTCTGTCCCCAGCTGTGCAGTGGCAAGTAGGGTGTAGAAGAATGAGGCTGAGCATCCCTACAGGGACGGCCCTGGATCACCCAGGATTGCCAAGCCCTTTGCAAACCTGTGAATAGGAGGAGAGGTAAGATCAAGGACAAAGATTTTCTTTGCTCTCGTGGACTCACCCAGCAAAAGTGCAAAAAGAGCTCTCTCCACCCCTGAGTACTTAGAACACCTTACCTCTTAGATTCTTCCTTCTTCTAAGTCCAGACCCGGTGGGACTGGCTTGCTAGCTCCAGTTTCCCACCAGTCGCCATGGGGTGGCTGATGGGCACTGAGAATAGCCACTCTCCAAAGCTGCTCCTGGGTCAGAATGGACAGGAGCACTCCCTGCAGCACTGGTCGATGCCACTTTTGTAGACAGATCCAAAGGTGGCATCTGGGAGAGAGACCACGTGTCCCCGGTTGACTGAGACAGGGACAGCTCCCAGGGGATGAAGTTGCTAGCTGCTGAATCCGACAGAGGTCGGAAGCATCCAGCGTTTGAGAAGCACCTGTCTAGTGAGGCTGGCAATCCACACCGGTGCGCCTGAGCTTACCCCAGTCATAAAGGGAAGAACGCACATGTGAAGTCGTTTTAATGTTTGCATCTTGTTTCTTGACCAAGCCAACTTAAGGTTCTGACCCTCAAGATTTGTGCCTAACCTGCTCCAGCATCTAGGCTGTGACTGATCTCCCCATAGCACTTCTGAAACAGGATTTAAAATCACTTGTCTTTTTTTTTTTTTAACTAAGTAGTGATTTTACATCATTGAGTATAAAGGTATCTTTACATGTACTTTAGGACAACACTCATCAGTGTACTTGATACCATGGTTATGAGTAAGCCACTGTAAATTTAATGTCAGTAGATGTTAGTAAGTACCATATAACTATAACTGCCTTTATAGTAAGCACCTCCTTGTATTGGGAAAGTATCGGAAAACAGTCTGCAGGTAATGCCTAGATTTCATATGTATTTTTGGTTCCTAAATCATCTCTGAGACAAAGTATTCTTCAATTGTGGTTCACCTAATGGCTTGAGTTTTTGACGGTGAACTGCAGCCCTGAGATCCTCCTGGAAGGATCTTCTACAAGAGGTAGCAAAGGAGCTACTGGTTGATGAGCATTGATTTAGCAGCTTCTGAGCCACGCAGCGGTCGCGTTCACATAAGCCTTCAATCTCCTTTTCAGCATCACGTATAGCCTAGCCTCATTGTACATACAAGAAAACCGAGATCCCATTATCTGTGTGTGAGAGGATGCATGGAAGAAGTGGACTTGGCCACTCCATGATATGGCTAAGGTTTTTCTTGTAGATATGAGAGAGGGAAAACAGCCAGCGACATCTGGAAGAGTCTGAAGCAGAGAGAAAAAGAAGTAGCAGAACATGGCCAGCAGACTGGACCTGGTCAGGGTGATTGAAGTTGGAGAGAACAGTGGAGTTTGCAGCACAGGAAGAGCTGGAGAAGAGATGAGAGAGGGGAAGAGGGTGAGAGAAAGTGCCGGAAGAGTAGAGAATAGCCAGGCACAGAGAGGGTGCATAGCTAGGAGGAGGGAAGGGCCATGAGGCTGGTGTGGGGGCTTTGAAATGTATAACAAGGAGTTGAGGATAGAGACTGAGGGAGCCTGGGGGTCAGCACTTTGTAGTTCACCCACAGATATATATCAATGGAGACATGAGGTAAGGGGAATGACTCCTTAGGACAGATTGGAATCAATCACCAGAAATCCCCCTGTAGTAGTTCAGGTTAAGCTCATTTCTGGATATTCAGACACCTTGAGACCTACCAGTCAGTCAGCAATTAGTCCAACCAAAATGCTCCAGCTCGGGTGGTTTGTGGACTGAGCTTGTTCCCATAGTAGCAGTAACCAGACATTAAATGGTCTCAACAGCTTTAGTCACATCATAGCCTCGATGGAACAGGAGGAGATGCTAGAGGTGGCAGCTAATCCAGTAATAAACTATATTCCTGGGGGTTTATTTTAAATGCTTTTTAAAAGCTGCATTTGCTTTAAAATCGACCGAGTTGGTGATACAATTGTAGAAGAAAACCTGTAAGCCTGGGATCCAGTCTCTTGGGAGGAGGAGCTGTCTCACATCCACTTTCATGTCAACTTCCATCAGTTAGCTACCCAGGCTGCTGCTGGGAACAGAACTCGCTGAGTATTCCATACATGGTGCGGAGACTCTGGCAGGGACGGACCGTATGGCTTACGTTTTCTCAGAACCAACGATTGTCTTTTCCTCTCTAAGTGTTAGTTCAACACAGAAAAAGGACTACTCAGACCTTCCTGCAGCTTCCTTCTAAGGCTACCCCACTTCCGGCTTTTGCTAACCATTGAACACCAAACAATAACTACAAGTTCATGACTTGAATAAAATAATATAAATTCAATCTCTGAAAGCTTCCAAGTATTTATAGCATAGCTGTGAGAGAGATATTTTTAAAAGAATGTTGTGTTGGACCCTAAATATGGGTCTGTACATTTCTAAGATTAAATGAAAGTACTTAGGCTCTATGGTTTCTAGCCTGGACATCAAACTGATAAGTGCTCACGTTCCATGGCTTTGTGAGCGAACTAGATCTAGCAGTACTGCACCTATGTTTATTGATGCCCAAGTGTGAGTCTTCTTTAATCTAGAGAACAGGCACACAGTAAACCTCCCCAAAGCAACTCTATGCTACCAGAAGGACCTGTAAGGAATTTCCTAGTGATCCAAAGTGGAGTAAGGAGGAGGAACTTAGTCTTCCTCGAGGGAAGAAGGTATTTCAACATAACACTCCATGGCTTCTTATCATGGAGAAATGCCGTCTTATGCTGTGGGGCCCAGAAACTCTCAGGACTCCACTTCTGGTTTATTGACTGCAGGTGAAATAGAGTGTAACAGGACCCGGCAGGTGGCTTGTGGCGAGAAGTGCATTCCTGTAGCCTGGCTCTGCAATGGCGAGCAAGAATGCCCTGATGGGACGGACGAGCAGTGTGGTAAGCACTTCTCAAGATGCTGTGGTGCACCAGCCCTGGTGTCCGAGCCCAGGATGAGCATTTCTAACGTGAAAATCTGAAAGGCTCTACAATCCAAAATGGTTTAGTACAAACATGATACCACCATGGGACATTCCATATCTGACTTCATGTGATGGGTCTCAGCCAGAAGACAGGTTCACTTAAAATAGCATATAAAATTGCCTTCAGATTGTCTTGTGTGGAGTATGTTTGAAATGCGAGCTGCTTGGGATGCTGAGACAGGAGGATCGTACATCCAAGGCCAGCCTAAGCTATAGGCTGAGTTCAAGACAAACTGGAAGAATTATCAAGAACCTGTCTCAAAATGAAAAGGTTGGGGGTAGTATATAGAATGTGCAAGACCCTAGGCTGATCCTTAATGCTGTAAAAAAAAAAAAAAAGTCAGAATTATTTAGATTTGGGCCCATCCTTTGTGTGTGTGTGTGTGTGTGTGTGTATGTGCGTGTGTGTGTGTATGCAAAATAAATGGAAAAAAATCTTTAATCTGAAATACTTCAGAAAATTCCCATCATTTCAGATATAAGGTATTTGATGTGTCTTTGTCTGACAGTGTCCATCCTCATGGCTTTTGTCCCCTGAGGGGAAATCATGAGGAGTATTCTGAGTGGTCACAGTCTCTGAAAGACTAATCCAGTCATTCAAGTATTAGTGGCGATGCTGTAAGAGCAGAGTTTGCACCTTAAATTTAGGCTTAAGCATTGGTAACCATATTAATTTAACTAGACAGATCCAGACTAGTTGGGAAGCCTTACAGACCATAATACTCAAAGCTCTTTTGTATGCAAATTGAGCAAACAAAGTACAAAACTTTTAGAAGCCAAGTTAAATATTTGGTAAATAGTTTGCTGCTCTAAGGCCCTAGTTCTCAGTGCTTAGTGTATTCAAAGCCCCAGGTGGGTCACCTGAATGCTAGTACAGCCGAAAGCTTAAGCGATGCATCCTATTCAGAGAGAGAGAGAGACCCAATGTATCAGTAGTATGCCCTTTCTTTCTTTATCCCACTTTCTTCTTGGGTAGACACTTGCTGTCTCTAACTTCACATGAAATATTTGGTATGAAAACATTCTCAGGACTCAGAGCGAAGCCCCAGGATTAAGGTTATGTCAACACATGCTAAAGCCTCAGAATCCAATAAGAAGCCCAAACAAGCAAATGAACAAACAGAAGTACATGTATGTTCATGGGTTGGAATATACTTCTATGCTTGCTTTGTTATGTGGTCCTCAGGCATGCTACCCTAGCTCTCTAAGTCTCCTTCTTTAGGTGAACTATTTGAAGGTGGGTTTGCTGCGAAATCTACTAGTTCCCTGGGTTGTCTTTGATCTGAATATAGTCTTGGAGATCAAAAGAATTCAAAGAAGTGGACTGTCTTGGCTTCCAGTCGCCTGTAGGGGTCAGAATGTACCTGAATGATTAGATGTAAATAACCTTCAAGCCTGTTGTGCAAACCCACCTTTCACGTGTTTGTTAGTGGTGCATGGCTAGCTGCCACTTTAGACAGAATGCTTATAAAGTATCTCTGCTCTCAAAACTTTTGCTAGACTACAATGTTCTAAACAATGGTGGGGAGGTTAAGCTTTGAAGGCTCCTGGGTCATTCTTCCTTGTTAAGGTAGATGTCATGGTTAATCTTCAATCTCAGCCTGACCAGCTCTAGACCCATTTAATAGGCACATTTCTGTGCGTGTCTGCAATGCAGTTTCCAGAGTTTAACAAAGGAGGAAAGACTGGCCCTGAATGTAGGTGGTGCTTTCCCATGCACCGGTGTCACAGACTGAGTTAAAAAAAATAGGGGTGAGGGACAGAGAGAAAATGAGCCAAGTATGAGTGTTTATCTCTCTGATTCCTGAGTGAGAATGTACTGTGACCAGCCAGCTCACACTCTGGCCACCGTGCCATCTCTGCCATGACGAACTGTATCCCTTATTCAATTGCGAACCGACATAATTTCTCCTTCTCTCAAGTTGCTTCTGTTGAGTATTTTGTCACGGTAATGGGAGAAGTAAGCAATACCATAGAGTTGCTGCCAGGGGTGTGAAGGGAACCAGCAAGTTCACAGTTGTGGTCAGTGTCGAACTTAGAAGTCTTCATTGCTTTGCTATGTAAATGTTATGGCTTGAAATCCAGCAAACTGACGAACCCTGACACACTCGTCTTGAATCCAACTCTGGCCTGCAGAGGAAACTTGCCTTGGGCACCGGCAAGCCTGGCAGTGTGATGATGGGAAATGTATTCCTACTAGCTGGCTCTGTGACGGTGCCAGGGACTGCTTAGACGGCTCCGACGAGGTTAACTGTGGTAGGTATGATGTGCTTTAGAAATTACACCCGTTCATTATTTATTTATATGTGTGCGCAGGTGGCACATGCATGCATGGACCCCATGTAGCATCCCAGAGGACAACTTGGGGAGTTGATGCTCTCCTTCCACCGCATGGGTCCCAGTGATTGAACTCTTGTCAACAGGCTTAGGGGCAAGGACTGTTACCTCCCAGACCATTTCATCAGCCTTGTACCACTATTTTCAACAGCCCATCATCTGCCTGTTCACTCACAGCTTGTATCAGTATCAGTAGTGCTAACTGAAAGTAAGCCTTAGGTTGTATGGGCTGAGCCAGATGTTATATTGTCTTTGGTGTTATAAAAGATTCTCAGACCTATTTCTTTGTATTTTTTCCTTCAAATTTGTTAGCTTTATTGACTGTTTGAAAACTTATCTTGGGGAGAAACTTCAGTGCAGAAAGTCACAACCATGTCCCTAATGACATCTAGCTAGCATCTCTTAGCTATTGGCTTCGTAGATGGAGTCCACGGCATAGCCATAGTTCCTGCCCGGATAAGCATGTCTGTCATAGTCCCACGGTTCTGCCTCGCCCACCTAATTCCTGCCTTTCAGAGATCTTGACAGCATGTCCGGACTACAAAATCCAGTGTCCAGGAAAGGCTCAGTGTCTGGATGCTTGGGAACACTGTGATGACCATCAGGACTGTGACGATGACTCCATTAAAGCACACTGTCCCCACAGCCATTGCTTGGCTGGGCAGTGGCAATGCCGGAATCGGGCATGCGTCATGGCCAGCTGGAGGTGTGATGGCATCGACCACTGCGGTGATGCCTCCGATGAGGAGGGCTGTGGTATGTCTGGCATCCCCTTAAGTTTCAAGGGCAAGGTATAGGACATGGACTGCTTTGTGCAGGCTACATTTAATCCCTATCCCTGTCCCTGAGGCTACCATCCTCTATCTAAAAACAGGATGCTCCCTAGCAATAGCCAATGCGTAGCTATCCACGGAAACACAAAGGGCTGCATAAATTAAAACCCCTGTAGTGTATATGCTAAATAAGCACGGCCTAGGATGTCCCCAGCGCTGATGAGCAAGCAGTCTCTGGAACACCTGAGCACCAGTCTCTGCAGGGAGCCTAGCAACCGATGACACCTGTTCTCACACAGTGAATGCTGTCAGTGAAAAAACTCCCACTAAAAAGCACGAAACCCAACCCCAAAGTGTGGCAAGCACATTCCTCTCCTAGATGAGCCCCCAACCCCAGGAAAGTGCAGCCTCTGGTTTCCTGGTGAACTGAAATCCCACCCAAACTTTTGTGGAGTTAAGGCTGCAAAATTAAACGTGCTCAGCATCTAACATTTGTATAATTAGGTGGTTTTTTAGAGGAATATTCTGTTCAGGTCAAGTGACTGACTCCAGTACAATTTTAATTCCAACTATTTAAAGCTAGATCAATCAAGTTTAGCATGAGTGCCCAGATGTCTTGCTATTTTTACGATGGAGTCTAAAGCCCTAATTCCCTGAAAAACAAAAATCAGTTTCAAATGATAAGCTTTTCCTTTCCAACCCTGAATTGCTAGGGCAATGGAAATATTGCCACATAACCTACTGAAGGGATAGACCCTGATTACACTCCTGTGCTATGAGCAGTAGTGAAGAAGAACGTGCAACTTCCTCCCCAGCCTCCTGTCCAGAAGGCGCTGTTAGCTGTGACGGAGGGAAATGCATCCCAGACTCTCGGGTGTGTGATGGGGAAGCTGACTGCACAGATGGTACTGATGAACCCAGTACGTGTGGTAAGAAACCGCTTCCTCAGCTTAAGACGGGAGGTGGGATTAATTACTACATGCTTGGCTGTGACAGAAGCAATTCACGGGAGGAAGGATTGATTGTGGCTGGCAGTCACAGGCTGGGTGAGGCAGGTTGTCCAAGGGCATCCTGGGTGTGTGGTTGCTGCTTTTCTCGTCTCTGCAGAATGGGAAGCAGAGAAACGGGGCTGAGGCTGTAACTGTAAAAAGACCTGCCCCCAATGGCCCACTTTTGCTAGCAAGTTCCCTGGTCCCAAAGGTCCCACGTTTCCAAGAATAGCACCATTATCTGGGGAGCGCACGTTCAAACTCAGGAGTCTGTAGGTGACATTTCAGAATCCAACTCTAACAGTTATCATCAGGGCCGACTCCTTGGGAGAATGCTTAAAGGGAAATGCACACACAGGCAATTACCTTTGTTCCTTACATTTTATCACATCCCATTTCATTTATTACATTAAGGCTCCTAGCTTTGCTCTTGTGAATATGAGAAAAATCCCCTAACTTGCAAAACTTCAAGAGCAATTTTCATTTTGTAGCTTTAAGAAGATGGGTTAGCTAAAAACCTAAATACTATACTGCTTCTGAAGTTTGCGATAAAGCCAGGAATGTATCCTCTAAGGTTGGTAGCATCCATGTCACAACAAGGGCCACACCCTCAGTTGAGGGTCAGCCATCTGTAGCACTATGCTCAGACTTCACCAATCTAGAGATCACTCTCCAGAGAACCTTGGCTGAGCCTGGTGCTCATTGATTTTGTTCATCTTTCAGCTTGGGGATTTTATAAGATTCAATACAACTTTGCAGATCCAGTACAAGAAATGCACAAAACCAATGGAAGCAATAGAAACCATTTGGCACATGTCTGGGGGAGGAATGAATCAATCTGTTTAAGAAAAAAATAAAATAGAATTCTCCAAGGATTTAACTGAGAAAAACCTCAGAAAGCATGTTTTCTGGTAAAGGGAAAGGTTGTTGAAAAGTAACTCTGATTTCTTTCTTTTTTTATTTCTTTCTTCCTTCCTTCCTTCCTTCTTTCCTTCCTTTCTTTCTTCTTCTTCTTTTCCTTTTTCGAGACAGGATTTCTCTGTGTATCCCTGACTGTCTGAAACTTGATCTGTAGATCAGGCTGGCCTCAAACTCAGAGATCCACCTGTTTCTGGGATTAAAGGCATGTGCCACCATCACCCAGCTGTAACTAATTTTTTTTCCAAGACAGTGTTTCTCTATAGCTTTGGAGCCTATCCTGGAACTCACTCTGTAGACCAGGCTGGTCTTGAACTCACAGTGATCCGCCTGTCTCTGCCTCCTGAGTGCTGGGATTAAGGTGTGTGCTACCACCACCCAGCTGTAACTGACTTTTTAACCTTCTGGTTTGCACTAGAAGAATCACTGCTGGATTTGCTAGGGTAGTTTCTTAGCTAGGGTTTCTATTGCTGTGATGAAACACCATGACCAAAGAGCCAATTGAGGAGGAAAAGGTTTATTCAGCTTACACTTGTACATTGCTGATTATCACCAAGGGATAGGAACCTAAAGACAGGAGCTGATGCAGGAGCTATGGAGGGGAGTTGCCCACTGGATGACTTCCCCTGGCTTGCTCAGCCTCCTTTCTTATAGAGCCCAGGACCACCAGTCCATGGATAGCACCACCCACTGTCACCCACAGTGGCCCTTCTCCATTGGTCACTAATTGAAAAAATGCCTTACAGCTGGATCTCATGGAGGCATTTCCTCAGCTTAAGCTCCTTCCTCTCTGACGACTCTAGCATATGTCAAGTTTACACACAAAAGAAGCCAGTACAAGAAGAGAGAGTGGAAATCTCACCTGAAGTCATTTTGCCACTGGTCTTCTGTGCTTCTTCTTCTTCTTCTTCTTCTTCTTCTTCTTCTTCTTCTTCTTCTTCTTCTTCTTCTTCTTCTTCTTCTTCTTCTTCTTCTTCTTCTCCTCCTCCTCCTCTTCTTCTTCTTCTTCTCCTTCTTCTTTTCTTCTTTTTGGTTTTTGGTTGTTTTTTTTTTGTTTGTTTTGGTTTTTCGAGATAGGTTTTCTCTGTAGCTTTGGAGGCTGTCCTGAAACTAACTCTTGTGGACCAGGCTGGCCTAGAACTCACAGAGATCCGCTGACCTCTGCCTCCCAAGTGCTGGGATTAAAGGCGTGAGCCACCATCGCCTGACCCCCTGAGCTTCTTAAGACTCTCCTAAAGCCTTCTGAAGAAACTTTGTACTATAGGAACACAAATAAGAGTTATTTAAAACACTAATGACCAAACCTAGTACAGCTTTGGGTCTGATGTAAAGAACTCACTGCATTCATAAATACAATATACAGGGCCAAGTGTCCCCCTTATCCACAGACCCCACAGGAAGCACATAAGAGGGTCTTGACTTTTCTACAGAAGGGAAATAAATACACCAACCCTTGAAATTGTCTACATAATAGCTTGGAAAGAAATGATGTTGCCCTGGTCCTGGACTTCATGCCTTTCCTTCTCTACATTGTCTTCCCCTAGCTCCATCCTCCCAGGTGAGAAGGCAGGGTCACAGGTTGTCTCTATGTGCTCGTCTGTTCCTTGCCCAGCCCAGAAGGTGCCTGATGCAATGTGGTTTGTAAAGCACGAACCACTGAGCTCAATTGTTTTGACTGCTGCCTTGTCCCCACAGGTAAAAACTGTTCCCTGCTGAATGGTGGCTGTGAGGGGTCATGCAGAGATACGCACTGGGGGGTCCAGTGTTCCTGCACGTCAGGGTGGCAGCTACAGCCCGACGGATGGAGCTGTGGAGGTCAGAGCTGGCTTGTCCTTTAGAAACGCTCTCATTGTGGCGACAAGTACACAGCGTGAATTTGAGCGTTTCAGGCGTTTCCAGTGTGCTGTTATTGGTGTTCGTGTTTACAGTATACCCCTGTCATTGCCATGCATTTCTAGCTGTTTTTACCATTCCCAACAGAGATTCTCTATCTATGTAACAATAGCTTCCTAGGCCCCATATGCCTTAGCTTCTGGTAACTTCTCCTGACTTTCTGTTTCTGTGAGTTTGTATATTCTATGTATCACCATACATAAGGTGGATTGGCTCAGTGTTTGTCCTTTTGTGTGTCACATGTCTCTAGGGTTCACCCGTGTGTCAGTATTTCCTTCCTTTTAAAGTCTGAACATAATTCTATTTTATGCTATTTAACTATTAATGGTGCATTTGGGTTTTTTTCTGCTGTCTGTGTGTGTGTGTGTGTGTGTGTGTGTGTGAGAGAGAGAGAGAGAGAGAGAGAGAGAGAGAGAAAGAGAGAGAGACGAAGGGAGGGAAAAAGAGAAAGCATGAACAACACTGGCGTGGCTGTTGCTGTAGGAATATAAATTTGAATCCTCGTTTTCAGTTATCTGACTCTGTTCCACAAGTGGAATGGTTGGAGCACATGCATCTCCACCAGGAACAAAATTGTAATTTCCTTGTCAATTCTAGTTATTACTCTAGTTTGTGGGAATTGCAAGTTAATTATTGACCGAAGACCAAAGACTTAGACACTAGACTAAATTTAGCGTCCTACCTTATGGAGCATAAAGAGCCTCTGTCATTGAGCAAATACCCTTGTCCCTTCACAGCCAATCCCCAGGCCTCTGCCACCGAGGATGGACAGCTTAGGAACTAAAGTACACTTGTATTTTTGCTCTGCATGTGTCCCTTTTAACTGACCTTCTCCAGGTCATTTAATCCTTAGGTTTCATTTCTCTCTTTTGTAAAATGGAGTTATAGGCCTGGAATGGCTGACGTAAAATTTACTTGTCTTCATTGTTCTTAATAATTTAAAAAAACATATGACCAGTAACCTACAGCACCTATCTAGAAGAATACAGGATGATAATTTTGGTTGAAGTATAACGCAAGGATAAAGGATGTGCTGTGTTAGGGACGGGTCAAGCTCTGCTATGAGCCCTGTCTCTGTACGTAGTGCTCTCTTTATGGTGGACCTGCAGGTCTACCTACCCGGGAAGGCTATATAGGAACTTTAAAATTGCCTTCTATAATGGCTTTAATAGTAAGACTTCATCAAGAGATGTAAGGAACCTACTTTGAAGTTCATCACTTAAAATTAAAATTTAATAAATCTTAGTAATTAAATTTAATTAAGTTTGTTGCTTAAATGAAATCAATACTTTAAGATATTAGATTTATGGATTCTTCATTATAAGCTGGTCATGGCCCTCAGAAGCATCTAGGTAGGGTTGTAGCACACTTTTTGGATTCTGACTCACAGCAAGGCTTGGCTGGCTACAAACTTGACTGTGGCCATGCATCAGTTATACTCCTGGGACTGAAAAGTTTTGTTATGTCCCGGGACTGTGTGGTTTAGGAGGAATAAAATTTTTCTAAAATGTCCCCAAGAAACCATTTTCCTTCCTATTAAAACTAAATAAATCTCTCACAGTTTTGTCGATTATCTACTGGAGAGTCCTGTGTGGTTTTTGTTGTTTGTTTGAAACAAGGTCTCATGTGGAGCAGGGTAGAATTGAACTTAGAATGTAGATGATGATCTTGAACTCCTGATTTTCTGGTTTTCATTTCCCCAGTACTAGGTTAATGGGTATGTTTCACCAAGCCTAGTTCATGACCACAGGCTCTGTAAACCAATTGCATGTAAGCTCAATTCGGTGTCCTATCTGTGCACATGACCTTCTCAGTCCTCTTAGATGAAGTGTTCTGTGGCACAAATAGTGAACAGTAGGCCCTAACACTTGTCATTCTGATTAGATTCCGGTGTGACTGGAAAGTAGTATAGCCTAAGAATGTTGCTGGATTAGCACAGATTGTATTTCATCCCAGCCAAACTGCAGGGCTCCCTGTCTGGGAGCTTCTGCTAATTTATATTCACACGGATGGGAACTCAGTGGCGAGCCCAAAACTTCGGTGCACTGAACTACGGAAGCTGTAGTTCCTGAGTCATCTCTAACTTATGACTCTCTGCCAACAGATGTAGACGAGTGCTCTCTGGCGTATGGTCCTTGTAGCCAACTGTGTCATAACACACCAGGCTCTTATTTCTGTGGCTGTATTCAAGGTCACCAGCTCTACAATGGCACAGACTGTCGGGTTACAGGTGAGTTCTAGAGTCAAAATGAGCCCAGCTTCTGCTCTATTCTTAATAGTAATTATAGAGAAAAGTAACACTGATTATTTCGTTTAAGGTTTGGTGCTAGACACGATGCTTTTCATTCCAAAAAAGCTGCTTCTGTGGCAAGCATTGCCTGGCCAGCGTGTCAGTAACCCTGAGTGTCTTTAAGATGATATAGTTACTCTGTGGGCTATAGAACTGGGTGCTCCAGAGAACCAACAAGTTGAGTTTTAATTTAGCCTACACTTCTTTGCCTCAAGGGGTGCTCACATGTGACTGCTGTGACAAGCCCGGATCAGAGTTCTGTCTAAGTGGAAGCAGCAGAATATGAAATCCAATAAGGCAATACTATTCCAACAATTAGCTTTAAAGTGCTGAGATCGGAGGAAGGAGGGACAGCCCACAAATCTCCTCAGAGTGTGCTTTCTCTCTGCTTTAGGGAGAATCAGACTTTGGTATAAAAGAAGGAATAGCATCTTTAGTTAAAGGGAAAGACAGAAAAGAAAGCTGCAGAGTAATATGTTACTATCTTCCTTCCACTGCAGATGACGATGTTAAGATTCTGATAGCAGCAGATAAAGAGCTTGGCATCCTGGACCGAAGAACGGGCATCTATGCGATGCTCATCCCTGTAAAGTCAAGGCCCAGTTCTGTTGCTTATGACCTGAACAGAAACATGTACTTCTGGGTGGATGAAGTCTTGAATGTGTTCATTCTTGGGAAGCCAAACTCTGTTCCCCTCTACCCAGGTATATTTTTGTTGTGGTGGTTGTTTGGTTGTTGTTGTTGGGTTTTTTTGGCATTAAACACTAACTTCTTAAGGCTTCTTATGTGACTGATACGAAGTTCCTGAGACTGACAACCTTAAACAACCTTAAAATCTTTGAGCTCAAAGTTTGGGAGTAGTTAATTGGCAGCATATCATGGCAGGAGTGTGGAAAAGAAAGCTGCTCACTTCATGACAGCTGGGAAGTAAAGGGAGAGAGGACAAGAACATTTCTTGTCCTACATTTCCCTTCAAAGGGATACTCTCAATGACCTAAAACATCCAACTAGGCCCCTCATTTAAAGGTTTCTATTACCTGCTAGTAATAATGCCCACAAGGTGGGGACCAAACCTCTAACCTATTGGTTCCTTGTGATGCATCCATATTCAACTTATAGTCTTACTTAAGCATACTGTAAGAAGTATCTGTATCTATAGCTGATTCATATCTATATCTATAGATGGGAACGCTTTTATGACTAACCTGTCATGAATCATGAGAGTATATAAAATACCAATACGAGACATGTATTTGGTAGGCTGGTTCTGTAAGAGCATCACAGAACCTCACTTGTTCCATGAAAGTGCTTTTAAGAAGGATAGAAATCTTGGGATTTAGCCTTAAGCCAGAGCCTTCTCCATCACTAGGTATTTGAACTTGGCTCTTAGCTCCTTTGACCTGCCTCTCTAAGATGAGGGGACTAGCCAGAATTTGTCTCAATAGGCAAGGGTGAGGATTACCCAGGCAGCATAGTGAAGGAGGGCATGGCCCAGTAGGTTTAGTGGCAGCCAGAGCTGTTCCCGGAGACCTCTGTGGTGACTAGTGTCTGAGCTGAGGCCACATGCTCCACATTCATTAGTTGTGCTTGTCCTTGGGTCCTGCATGCACGTTAATGAGTCCGTGGAATACCTCTGGCCATTATTCCTTGAGTCCTCTCTGCCTCGTCGTACAGACCAAATGAGTTGTTGAGGAGTCTTGTCAAATACCACTCTCAGGGCAAACATAGGTATGAAAAGCTGCGGATGTAACTCTGTCTCCTGTGTCGGCAGAACTCCCACCTGTGAGCAGTATTTCTCTGGACTGGTTCACGGGACAGTTGTACTGGGCTAGTAGCTCTGCGAGGGTCATCTGTGCTGGCTTAAGTGATGGCAGAGGCTACGTCAAAATCTTGGAAAAGGATCTTGTGCCAGAGGAGCTCGTGGTGTTTCCTGCAAAGAAGTAAGTAGTATTCCTCTTGGAATGTACCCCCGAATCTCTTGGCATTTTACATGCTTATGAAGAGAGGGTGCCAGCCTTTAGGTTTCATTTGCTCCACAAGATTCTTATTTGTACATCTTAGACTGAATTCCATGTAGCCAAACCTTGCTGTGCCTGATGAATATGGGGACTCGCCAGCTTTGGGGAGCAGGACAGAGACAAAGCTCATAGGAGAGGGCTAAGGGAGTTGTTGACGATAATGTGTGTACGCAAGCGAGGGCATTTTTGAAAACTGTGTGCTCCCGCTGCTTGCAGGTATTTGTACTGGGTAAATCGGAGTGAGAATGGAGTGAAGACGGTTGAGACTGCAGGAATGGACGGCTCTGACAGGAAGACACTAGCAGTGGTGACCACAGAGGAGCCTTTAGGGCTGACACTTGATCACGTGACTGGCAGACTCTATTGGATTGGTGGCTATAAAGAGGTACTATAGATAGAGCCAGAGGAAATGGGAACTCTCTTTTGCTAGGAGCTGGGAATGGGTCTACAGGTATGCACATGCTTCTCTGATGGCTAGCATTAACTCCCTGAAGTAATTTGCATTGCAAAAACAAG
Source organism: Ondatra zibethicus (assembly GCA_004026605.1). Lineage (NCBI taxonomy): Eukaryota > Metazoa > Chordata > Mammalia > Rodentia > Cricetidae > Ondatra > Ondatra zibethicus. Next base: position 17,028 of record PVIU01003470.1, read on the forward strand.
AAAAGCAAGGTTTAATTGCATCTTTGAGTAGAGCAGACTGTACCAACAGCTTGGGAGACTTGGTGTGCTTTTTATCTTTTTTACATACTCTGTAGCCCAACAGTGCTAATTTTTTGCAGTTATAAAGGTCACGATTTATGTTGTACCCATGATACAATATGTTTTTAAAACTTCTGGGAGCTTCCACGGAAGCATACAGTTCCTTAGGCACTTAAGAGCTGTACTCAGATTTCCAAGGCCTAATGTTGCAGTTTATAACATCCCAATTTGGGAAATGACAAACTAAAAGGTCACTATGACATAGTGACTAAAAGCAGAAGCACACAGCCTGGTGAGTCACATTTCCAAGTCTTGTATCCTAGTTGTGATTTTGGCTGATTAGGATGTTTCTGTGAACACTCACGGCTCTCTCTGTGGGCCAATCACAGAATAGAATGAACAGTGTTGGTACCATGTCTGGATGTAGAGCATGTGGGATAGTTGTTAAATCTGGACAAGGACCACTCATTGTGCTGACTTCGACGGTAGACTCCGCAGGCTTAGACGAATTCCTCCCTATCGACTTGATGTCGCAGGGATATCTAATCAGCGTCCAGAAACCTCCGGTGACAGCAACATCAGCAGCCCTTGCTGGCGCTCTCCCTGACTCATGAGACTCTAATCCTTCAGTCCATAGAGACAGTGAAAGTGGACGGCAGTGGGAGGTACACCTTTCCTGGGATATTTTTGGAAGACGAAGATCCCATTGGTCTGACTGTGTTTGAGAACGCCTTCTTCTGGGCAAATCAAACTCAACTGGTTCGAACCTCGCCCAGCAGTCCGAAGGAGAGAGAGGTGCTGCTCCACGCCTCCCGTGCCTCCGTGTCCGCTCTCTCAGTCCTCCACAGATCCCAGCAGCCCAAGAGTAAGTGATCCACTTGCTTCTGAATTGCTGAGATGGAAACTGCCCAAGAGGAGACCTCAGTTTGTGTTTGGAACTTGCTGTTTGGAGGCAGGGGCGTGTTTAGTCCCTTCTTCCAGTCAGCACATAGGGCCTCTAGGTCTGGTGAGCAGATCAGGAGCTTCACGGGGAAGCTCTTTCCAAGTCCTGGGCTCTGTGCCTAATGCCTCAGCTGGGTTTTTAGGGTCTAGCATATTGGGAATATAAGTTCTGGGCTGGAGAGTTGTCTCAGCAGTTAAGAGCACTAACTGCTCTTCCAGAGAACCTGGGTTCAATCCTCATCACCTGATGTGTGGCTCTGAACTGTCTGTAACTCCAAACCCCGGAGATCCAACGCCCTCTTCTGACCTTCTCGGGTTCCAGGCACGTATGTGGTACATACGTGTGCGTACAGGCAAAACATTTATATACAAAAAGTAATAAATCAATCTTAAAAAAATAATTAAGAAAAAAGAAAACATAAGCTATCCATAGAGGGTGGGGATAATGCTCACTGATGTCCTGGAACTTGATGTGTAGATTGGAATCAAAGGCATGCACGCTAGGCTAAGTATGTTGTAGCAACTAACCGTGGTGGAGAATACAGATCCATTTAAGGAGTCTCCCAGTAAACCAATGGAATACTCACTCTGCCTTAACTCCAAGGGAGAAGGTGCAGTTGGTTAAGGTTTGTTGGTCCTATGATAAGACACTTGGACACTTGTCTGACAGCCAGTCTGGAGACAAGCATAGTTCAAAGGTCAGCACACCCACGAAAGGTAACAAGTAGATTTGGATTCTTCTTAAGGCAGACCACCTTCCCTCTTTTTCAGTACTGAGTTTTGAATGGTTTGGACAGAGAATCCGAACTACGTCTACTGTTTCTGTTTAAACAGGCAGACACTCGGCATGTGTCCCAGGTTCTTGCAGCCATCTGTGCCTCCTGTCCCCCATCCATCCCAAGGGCTACAAGTGTGTCTGTCCAGAGGGACTGTTTCTTTTACCTTCTGGTACTTGCAGTGGTAAGTTCCCTGGTAAAATGGGTGCAGTTCAAGAAGGCTTGCTGCAGGTTAGCCTGGAAATAAAGCATACCCATTTCTGAATTGATCCTTTCTGTTCCGACAAGTTCCGTTGACAACCAGTGTGGTGTCAAAACAACTTGATTCCATTTCTTTTTGATTGGTTTGAGATCGGGTCTCACTGTGTATCCCTGAATGGCAAAGAACTCACTATATGAGCCAGACTGCCCTCAAAAGTCACAGAGTTTTTCCTGCCTCTGCCTCCCAAGTGCTGGGATTAAAGGTGTATACCTCCATGGCCAGGCCCCTTGATTTAGTTTTATAATAGTGCTAATTAATATTATTAACAAAATCATAGTACCCAACAAAAACTTAACATCTAACCATTTTTAATTATGTGGTGATGTAAGAGGCATTCATGTTGCTGTGCAACCTTCACTATGATCCGTTTCCAGAGCTCCTTCATCATCCAAATGATGCTCTTTACACCTTAGGCATCAGTTCTACTCTCTTTCCCCTCTGGTTCCCGCCAATCACCATTTTATTTTCGGTCTGTGTGGACTGACTAATTCTAGGTACCATATTTGGTAAAATTGTATGATATTTGACCCTGGTGTAAGTCACTTAGAATAATATATTTGATGTTTGTCTTAGTTAGGGTTCCTATTGCTGTGATGAAACAGGGTGATCGAAAAGCAATTCGGGGAGGAAAGGGTTTATTTAGCTTACACTTCCATTTTGCCGTTCATCGTCAAAAGAAGACAAGACAGGAATACAAACAGGGCAGGAACCTGGAGCCAGCAGCTGATACAGAGGTCATGGAGGGGTGCTGCTTACTGGCTTGCTTCTCCTGGCTTGCTCAGTCTGCTTTCTTATAGAATCTAGGATCAGCAGCCCAGGGATGACAGCACTCAACATGGGCTGGGCCCTCCTCCATTGATCACTATCTCATGGAGTCATTTCCTCAACTGAGGTTCCTTCCTCTCTGATGACTATCTGGTGTCAAGCTGGCTCAAAACCAGTCAGTACACTGTCACAGCTCTATATTCTAGCATCTCATAGAATCTCATACATACACCCTTTTGACTTTTGAAACAGGCCTTGACAAACAGTCTTGGGTGGCTTTCGGTTTACTATGTGGCCCGTGCTGGCCTCAAATTCACGAACTTTGTGCCTCAGTTTCCCGAGTGCCATGATCAGCGGAGCGTACTACAACTCCTGACTCCCTTGGATTTAGTTTTCAATTTTGGTGATTATTATTGTGAGAGGAGCTCATGTGCACCATTGTGTGCACGTGTCCATCGGGGGAGAGTTGCGTGGAGCTGGTCCTGTCCTCCCACCTGTTTGCGGGCTCCAGGGATGGAACTCAGGCTGCGCTTGTACCTGCTCAGCCGCCTTACTTACCTTTTATCCCTTCTGAAGGCTAAGTGATATTCTACTTTATGTATATAATTCATCCATTGCTAGGACAATTGGATTTGATTGTTTTTAAAGCATAAAATGGCATGTATAATTCAGGTTTGCATGAAAATTTTACAAGTAAATTAAGAGAAGAAATGTCTTCTACGATCCCTATTACATATCCTGACTTAGTTTTTAAGTGGTCTGTGCTTGAATGCTGTTTTAGTCCAGTATTATTAACACAAATTCCCCGTGTTGCTCTTTTATTGCCAAAATATTGAAGGCTACACAATCTACTGACTATTTCTCCCCAATTTTTGGTGCTTTTGAAACTAGAATATGAAAGTTTTAGGAAGAATAAATTATGTAAATATGTTTATGCACTAACTTATTTTTAAAAACACAGATCACAGGGCCGGTTTTGGATGAAACCATGGTGGAAAGGCTGTAGTTGCTAAGCAATCAGATCAGGTTTAATTTTGAGCATTATATATTGTGTGCTGTTAAATTCACATGCCCAATTTTTCTTTAAATAAGAGAAAATATTGAAAATTCTCTAGTAGCCGGGAGATGGTGGTGCACACCTCTAATCCCAGCATTCTGGAAGCAGAGACAGGCGGGTCTCTGAGTTCAAGGCCAGCTTGGTCTCTGGAGTGAGTTTCAGAACAATCAGGACTACATTTAAAAACAAACAAACAAACAAAACAAGTGCCAGGCAGTGGTGCACGCCTTTAATCCCGGCATTCGGGAGACAGAGGCAGGCGGATCTCTTTGAGTTTGAGGCCAATCTGGTCTATAAGAGGTAGTTCCAGGACAGGCACCAAAGCTACACAGAGAAACCCTGTCTTGAACCACCCCCCCCACCACAAAAAACCCGTCTCTAAATACATAAAATAAGCAAACAAAAATTCTCTAGTAGCAAGACATTATTAAGGAATGCTGCATGTCAGTGATTCAGTTTTATCCTTCCATTGAATGTCAGAAATACCCCGCGCCTCGGGAAAGCTGACACTACACTGACATCTTCCCAAATAACCCACCATTCGATGTGCTGCACAGTGGATGGGTTTAACAACTGGCTCTCTGGGGCTTACTGTTTGGATGATGGTGATGATGGTGATGGGGTCATGCGCGTAATGCTGCCCAGGCGGGGATGTAAGACATTTGTGTGGGTGCCCGAGCTTGAGATGAGGCTACTCCCCTAGGGAACCCGGCATTCGTCTGAATGGTCAAACAGCAAACCTCTCCCTTCCCTTTGCAGAATTGAAAGTTGTGTTTTCTTCTGGCAAGCGTCTATACTTGCTGAAAGTCAGCTCTATGGGAACTGCTATAGAAAGAACTCTAGTTGAGGAGCATGCTGGGAACCTCTACTTACTGGATATTGACTGGAAAAGGAACTTCATTTATTGGTCAGATGCCCAGGGACATCTCATTTATTCAGCGGGATATTCAGGGCAAAAGCGAGAGATTTGGACCCAGTATACAGGTGAGCTGTAGTAGTCATCTTGTTTTCTTCCTTTATTTTCTGGGTCTAAAATGCATAGGACAAAAAAGTGTACCCATCCCTGATCTGAATGTATTTTCATCCCAAAGACTAGGTGGGACTAACTGAATGTGGTATCTGCTATTGACCCATTGATCTTGGACGTGACCACTGTCTTGAGGTTGAATAGAGGGATAAAGGTTTGTTTTTTTTTAATTTTCGCTTTCCCGACCTTAAGTCAGGGAAGAATAGAAAAAAGGTACTTTCGTTCTTCAGTTTTGCATTGCAGATTTTTCATACTCTAATTTAAAAGTCATTTGCAATGCAGATTTCAGAGAGAAAAAGCAAGATATTTTCTTAATATGGCAGTATATACTTTCCCTTCCCACACTCCTAAATGCTGCACCTCACCCTCAAGTTCCACTATTCTGCCTAAACACAGCAAACATCTCCATTGTAAAGGACGGAGCCTTGAGCTCAGGGTGAGTAATGAGGTTTCTGAACATCTGTCCCTGTGGGCTCTGCCAAGTGCTAAGGCTCTGCCTCGCTAAGAGAAGTGCCTTTGACACTTTTCTTGGGACCTTGCAGGACCCAGAGGGCTGGGTAAGTACAACGGCAGGTGAGTAGCAAATTCTAATGCCCCAGTCAGAAAACATTCCGGACAAACTAACCGTGACAGCACCTAACAGCTATCTGTGAGATGCCTGATCGCAAAATGTCTTCCCACCTAATGGAAATGTTACCTTCTCCCCGCTGGCTGGCCATACTAATTGGCTTCTGTGTTGCAGTTATATCAAGGACTGCTGGTTTAATCTGAGCTGGCTCTATTGTAGAGCAGTGATAGCTTCCCATAAGTATAATAAATGCCCAAGGCGATCAATTTGTAAAGAGAAAATCCTAACTGAACAAATAATGCATAAGTAAAAGAAAAGGTTGGTTTTAGCTCTTAGTCCATTCAGGGTTACTCATTACTTTTAGGCCTTGGTGGTGGTATTGGTCACCAGTGGTGGGAGGGGAATTGTGGGCCCAATGTGCTCACCTCAAGGCCAAAGAGAAAAATAAAAAAGGAAAACAGGGATTGGAAACCGGTAGACCATTTGAGGGCACATATTCCCAATTACCTGATTGTCTCCCATTGGTCCTCATCCATTAGAAGTCCCACAGGATCCCAATAGCAGGCTGAGCGTCAAGGCACTAATACATGAACCTTAGTGGGGTATTCGAGATCCAAACACAGTGGTTAAAAACAGCAGCAGTGGTTAAAAACAGAATAAAGACAAGAGTATCACTCCTGCTAGCCAGACAAGGTCACAGATTATGTGGCCTCTTTAAAAGCCATCAGTCTATTTAAGTGTCCTGAGGTCAGTGTTCTCTCTTGGGCACATTACTCTTACACTAAAGTTGAAAATCGAGGCAAAAAAAAAAATTCAGTTAAAATTCTTAGTGAAAAAATGAGAGGACATCATAGTATGTCTCTTTACGTGCCAATGTGGCATTGTTCAAAGAACGTTATGTGAGCCTGGAAAGTAGGTTTTCAACCTTGAGTCTGCAAAGGGGAAAGATGAAATCCGTAGCTCAGTATAAGAGTGGATACTCTGTACATTGCAGAGCTTGGCAAGGGAGAGAGCGCTGAGCTTGGGCAAGAATGACTTCACGGATATGGAGAGGATTCTGACCTAATCTTACGGCAGTTCCGCCCATGAGAGGTTGTGATGTTGTAAAGAAATACACTACCCTAAAGGAAGAACAATAAGGAGCACATTAAGGCTGTGTGTAGTGGCTTCCCCCGACACCACACCCCCTCATCCTGAGTCACCACGCATGTGTTTGTCCACCCCCTCGGTAGTTAACACTGAGTTCTCACTGTCGTGCCCATTCGATGTGCTGCACAGTGGATGGGTTTAACAACTGGCTCTCTGGGGCTTACTGTTTGGATAGCAAATGAACGCCGCCCTTGTCCCAGTTGTATGTTTTATGAGAACTTGACTTTCAGGTGGCATTGTTGAGATCTAATCATTAGGTTGCTAACCTCATCAAAAGATTAAACCAGTGAGGAGTTCAGAAATGAATGGGCTGTGAGAAGCCAGAACGTGCCTGGGGGAAGGAGGCTGCTGGGCTATGCCTGGGAAGTACAACTTGTCTTCTCCCTGCCAGCTTCCTGGCCATGGTGCTGAAAACTCCATCATTCCACTGCCTACTCGCTGCCACCTTGTCCTGCTTTACCACATAGCGGCCAGAAGCCCTGGAGACAAATGGCCGTAGACTAGACCATGGGCCGGAATAAACCCTTTTTCCTTATTTTTTTCCCCACCTCCGTATCTTGTTGCAATGACTAAGAAATAGAAACAAAAACATGATAGGAGAAAGAACTGGGCATATTTCCTGGTATATGCTTATAATAAAGCTTGCCGACGAAGCATACACAGTCCATGATTGTTGTAAAACCCTAAGACTAAACACTTTATCTGGTAAAGTCGTAGAGGAGGTGTAGTTTTGACTTGAATACCATTTCATACCTTTGTTTCTACAAACAAGTGAAACAAAGGTGAAGTGATGAAGACACAATGAAATTAATTCACCAGTGCCACAAATGGTGGCTTTGATGACCTGATTAATACATTATAAGTGCTAGAAAATGATTCTTGGATTTGTTGGCTACTTAGAGTTGAATTAATTTCACATGTAAGTGGAATCAGCATTGGTAACATGTTTACTTTCTTTGCATTTCTTTTATTTTGTGGTGTGTGTGTGTATGCACGTTTACACATGTGTCCATGTACATGTGCACATGTGCCACATGTGTGTGAGTAGATCAGAGGACAGCTTTCAGGAATCAGTTCTTGTCTTCCACCATGTGGGTGCCAAGGATCAAACTCAGGTTATCAGACTTGGTGGCAAGCACCTCTACCCATCTTGCTTTTCTTAAGTAAAGACTAAGGGTTGACAAACTTTGTATGAAATGCCAATAAGGATCACCATGTTTGGTGGATATTTGTTATTGTATCATGAAAAGAGCATTATACAGTGTATGAACTACTAGCTATATTCCATGAAAAGTTATCTATATAAAAAGGCAGTAGACCAAAATTGGCCCAAGGTCAGTTATTTATCCATCTCTAGTCTAGAGAATAAAACAAAACCAACAAGCCACCCCAAAACAAGTAGGCTCAGATACACAGTGCTGACAGCTTTCATGGTGTAAACACCCCCACAATGCCGGCTTCCAAGCTACCATGTGACATGGTTGAAATGTGTCTCAGAATATTCATGGAAGCAAACTTTACACAGTATGTTCACCCTTCAGGAATGATTGACTATAAAAACAAACACATGATAGAGTTTGCCATAACATCTCAATGTCCTTAAGCACCTCCATGATGTGATAGGTGGGAAATTCCACATCTGTCCTCAGTTAGTGAAGTGCAGGCAGTGTTTTATAAGACTGCTTTGAGGCTATATGTATAAGGTATACAGGAAACGAAAACAAATATCACGTTAGGCTCATGTCCCATTCGAAGCCAATCTGTAAAAAATCCAGAAAGAATACCAAGACCAGAGTTACATGTAATTCCATGATAAGGAATTCCAATCCAGTAACAGTAAATTGTAATAAAAGGATTAAGAATATATTAGTCAAGTATTTATTACTGCTATAAATGAATATGATTAATTTAATTACTTATATCGAATCACCATGGCTGTTGTAAGCTTGTGTGGTCAGCTTTAGTAACTTACCATAAAATAGCAGCCACTATTCTAAGATTCCTGTTTTAGCTCTGCTTGTAACAGCCTCATGAGCGAAGCATCCTTAATGGATTTGGGGAAACCGAGGCATAGACACAGGGTTTTGAGGGAGGCATTCTGACCTTCTTGCTTGATTCTGCTCTTAACCTTAATGACTGGGTACAAACCACAGAAGATCAACTCTAGCTTAGCTCTGCCATAGGCCTGTTATACTGGGCATGAGCAGGAAGGGAAGAGTGTTGGAAGTTAGTGCCTACTTCACATCTGATAAAGGATGCCTGTCTTAGCTAGGGTTTCTATTGCTGTGAAGAGACACCATGACCACGGCAAATTTTATAAAGGAAAACATTTGATCGGGGCTGGCTTACAGTTCAGAGATTTAGTTCATTGTCAGCATGGTGAGAAGCATGGTGTGGCTTGCAGGCAGGCGTGGTGATGGAGGGGTAGCTGAGAGTTCTACATCCTTATCTACAAGCAGTCGGAAGAGAGAATGACACTGGGCCTGGCCTGAGCATCTGAAACCCCAAAGCCCACCCCCAGTGTCCCACTTCCTCCAGCAAGACCACATCTACCCCAACAAAGTCCCAACTCCTAATCGTGCCACTCCCTGTAGGCCTAGTGGGGGCATTTTCATTCAAACCACCACAGTACCCATGATTTTTATGTACTTGGTCCTTATCATACCTACACCTTCTCAGTGTAGATTTTATTCATTGTCTGTGACCTTGGTGCTCTCTTGGTGACCTTGTGTTCTGTCTGAAGTGATGTCTCTTGTCCTAATCTGTTTTCCTAAAGCAATTTCAAATCTAACCCCTTGATGTATGAATGACTGATTTGCGTATCGACCCACAAGAAGAAGGAAGGTCACTCTGAAGTGTCAGGCCTGTGTTCAAATGCAGGAGGACACGTGGACATTTCCTTCAAGATGTAGTGGATCTTGCCAGGTGACTGTGGGGACCATTGGGGCTCAAGTCACAAGCTGCTGGATCCAGAGTAGCTGTTATGAGGTTCATGATGCAGAGAAGTGTCTGCTCGAGAGGCCGGGACTCCCTTCTCTCCTTGATCCATTTGAGCCAGTATGCAAATCTACCTAGAAGCCTTTTCTAAGGCAGCCTCTGTCCCTCCCACAGTCTGCTCAGCAAATGTGGACATCTCCACCGGGAACCTGTTCTGGCTACCCTGTGACCGAAGCACGATTCAGAAGACCAGAGTTCCTGGCCCTGACTCCTACACTCTCTACAGCACTAGCAATGTTATACTACAGCTGCTTCTTGACTGGCCTAGACAGGTGCTATACTGGGTGGAGAGTGGGAAGCCCTTGCAAAGCATGACCCTCGACGGCAAAACCAGACAGGAAGTTTGGAGAGGCACCTGGGCGGCAGATACCCGGATGGCCTTGGACCTTGGATCTGCTAGTATCCTCTGGACTACCAAAGGGTTGGGTAAGTACTATACAATAATACTATTGGTAGAATCTGAGGCCATATGCCAAAGTTTCTTTATAGTTCAATGCTTTGAGTCATTTCTTTTAAAGTTAAATTAATTTTTGTGTTTCAGGCTATGGTGGAAGATTGGCTTTGAATTTCTAACTGACACATAATAGTTGTGCATACATAAGGGATAAATATGATATTTTGACACCTGCATATAATGTGTAAAGATCAAATCACAGTAATTAGTATATTCATCACCTCAAGCATGTTACTTTGTATAGAGACTATTCAAAGCCTTTCTGCTAGCTGTCCTACTTATTCTAAGCACTGCTTCAACAAAGACTTTAACTCAAAGTTTGACAGTTACTGCAAGGCACTCACTTCAAACCCATCTCTTATCTAACAGTCTGGTTTAGGAAGTAAAAATATATAGAGAGAACACCAGAAATAATAGACTTAAGAGCTTCAAAATATATACTTAGTTTTTTTCCAAAATTTTGTCCCAAATTTGTTTTTTCTTACACAGCTAGAAATAGCAGAAGCAAACATCCTCTGCTCAGGAGGTACCAAGCTATGGTTAGACCTTGGTAAAAAGGTGTAAGCTGTAGCTGCACAGTGATTGCTCACCTTCTTACCTAACAGCTACTGTAGGGCCCATAGCAACATGCTGAGAGCCATGTTATTTAGTACATGCTGCTTTTCTATTGCTGTGTTTAAATACCATGACTAAAAGCAACTTGGAGAGGAAAAGGTTTATCCAACTCTCCAACTTTTGGTCCATTATGAAGGAAGGGAAGACAGGGCAGAAACCTGGAGGCCATGAAGGAGTACTGCTTACTAGCTTGCTCCTCCTGGCTTTCTAAATTTGCTTTCTTATATAACGTAGGACCACTTGCCCAGGAATGGTACCACCCACTGTGGGCTGGGACCTCCCACATCAGTCATTAATAAAGAAAATACCCCATAGGCCTGCCTCTGGGCCAGTCTAACAAGGCATGTTTCAATTAAAGTTCCTTCTTCATGAATGACCCTGACTTGGGTCAGGTTGTCATCCTAACAACACAAGACACATTTAGGCAGTGAAGTCACAGCTGGTGTCTTTGTGTGTCAGTCCTAAGATCTCCACTTCCTTGGAGCTTAAGATATTCACTAGTTACTTTAAACCTATAAAACTAAAACCCATGAAACTTTCAAAGAGGGCAATGTGCTTCCTTAGAATTTTGGGTCATTGGACCCCATTGCATGGTACAGATACCTCCCCCCTTGCTCTGAGTCACAGGTCAATCAATCTTGATTCTTATTCTTCCCTAGGGTTGCACAGTTTCAGTCTACTAAAGAACCGAACATGCTCCCTGAACGCGTCCTGGAGCAACGTGGTTATGGCAGCCCATGAGCCCTACCTGGTGACGTCAGACAGGGCAGCTCTTGTGCTGTGGAACAGGAAGACACTGGAGCCCTTCTCCACACTGAAGGAGCCGCACATAAAGAAAATGATCATCTTGGCAGAGAACCAGAAAGTTCCAGGCGAGTCTTTCTTTGTGGGGCCATCCCCCATGTTTTCTAGGGTGAACTCCTGAGTATCCTTTTGTTTATATTGGCACTTGTCTCTTCTTCATTTCAGAAGTTCCCCTCCATAACTTGTTCATATTCTGGGAGTTTAAGAGCTAAACACCTTTTTCAAAGTTGCTGAGAGTTTTAGCCAGTTAACTCTGACCATAAAAGTCATAGCCGTTCTCAAGGTCTGCCTGCTGCCCCCCTCTGGGAAAAGGTCTTTCATGTTAGTGTATTCAAGGCTCTTAGTCTGTGTATGAACATAGCTCTAAACTACTTCCAAACTGATTTACCAAACAACCCATTCTTTCATGAGACACGTAGCAGTGACATTGTGCAGGGGACCCTCTGTGATGTACCTCCAAGGCTGTGGATACAGGTTGAATATCCTCTACCCAAAATATTTAGGACCAAGAATATTTCAAGTTTTGGTCTTCTGTTTTAGGCTTTGGAGTCATTTACAGATCACTAATGAAATATCCTAATGAAACCCAAGTGTAAGCATGAAACTCGTTTACAATTCATACACACTTTATGCACACAAGCTGAAGGTCAATCTCTACAACAGTCTAGCTGCCTTTTGAGTGTTACCTGCCACATGAATTCAGGTGTAGAGTGTTCTTTACCTAACACTCATAACCTAGGTTATGAAGCAGAAAAAGAGGACTTCCCACTCTTGTTTTCAGAGGCTTCTTTGGTAGAAGCAGCTGAGTATATGAAGGAAGAATAGAAACCAAACAGACAGAACCATTTCCTCTCTGCATCCAATCCCACAATCTCCCATCTCCATCTTCTTGGTGACCCATATGACATTTTGACTCATTGGTTGTTTTATCCTGATCTTAAAAGTTACAAAGCATCAGGTCTAAGGATGTATTCCTGAGGTGATGTGCAGATATAGTTAACCTTCCTGCTTTGATCCTATTCCCATCTCTAATACATCTGCCTGCTGCTGCGGTAGTTGCCGACAAATGCTAATTAGTAACTTGTGGTACTGTAACTCATGCATTTCAACAATGAGAGACTAGCTTATGCTGGCTGTCATGTCACACCAGGGAACCAGAAGGACTGTCGTGCATTGCTTAGGTGTAGGGACAAATGCTGAGAAAAACATGTTACCGGGTGGGATCCTCGTGTCACCATTATAGAATGTTATCCAAACCGAGATGTAGACTGACCATACACCTACTCCAAATAAGAGCGGTGGGTTTGTTCACACCCGTTGGTTGTAGTAACTCTGCAACAAGTGTTTGGCTCTGTTATGTAGTACGAGAAACGGGCTGCGTTCCTGGCGCCCGGCTAGCTTACACCCGAAATAATTACACAGAAACTGTATTCATTTAAACGCTGCCTGGCCCATTATAACTAGCCTCTTATTGGCCAACTCTCACATCTTAAACTAACCCATTTCTATTAATCTGTGTTTACCACGAGATTGTGGCTTATTGGGAAAGATTCAGCATGTCTGACTCTGGTGATTTCATGGTGGCGGCTCTCTCTGTCTTCTTCCCAGCATTCTGTTCTCTTTCCCCCGCCTATCTAAGTCCTGCCCTATCAAAAGGCCAAGGCAGTTTCTTTATTTAACCAATGAGAGCAACACAAATGCAGAAGGACCTCCTACACCACTGTTATGCTCTTATGCACCACCCTCTGTGCAGTCTGTGATTGACAGAACATGATGTGAAACACAGTTACACTTTGCTTTCCATTCCTCAGATGCAATAGGGAATCAGGTAGCTTGGGGAGGAGAAAAGCGCATGAACAAATTCAAAGCCAGTAGATAAGGGTCCATGTAGCTCACTTACCTAAGTGTACATGCATTGCTTGCTTTCAATGGCTCTTGTGAGGTAGATCTCATGTGGATACCCAGCCCTGGTGTGAATGTCCAAGGGAGGGGACAGTGGGAACATACCCACTGCCAGCCCCTCCTGGACTGATTTGCTGAAGTGACATGGTTTGCTCTAGACCCTGGGCTTATGGAGACAGTGCCCACTGTTTCTTCTCCTCCCGTTCTCTGCACCCGGTCCTCTGTCCCCTGCCAGGATGGGAAGGGATGCATTCCCAGGGAGTCCCTCTGTGATGGTGAGCGTGACTGTGAGGATGGCTCAGATGAAGAGAACTGCTCCCGGGTCTGTCATCAGCCAGGTCGGTCACCCTGTCCTCTGTGCTTTGTGCCGGGTCATCTTCAGGCACACGGGAGGAACTGCCGCAGTATGTCATTAACTGTGACATCCTAACTTCCCATGGACCAGTTTGCATGCCCTCATCTGCTGGAATGCGGATTCCCTAAGGACACACTTCATCCGTCCATGTTTGTTGCCTGGTTGCCTCCTTAAATTTGCTAAGTGTTTCAATATTTGCCTTTTTATAGGCTGGTCCACAGAGTGTCCTAAGTGGCCCACTTGTAAGAGTTGGTAGTCATTTAACAAATTATCATGGAAACCAAACACATGTTGTCTTATTTAAATGGCTTAGTTCAGGTTGGTAGCATAATTGACCTGAGTGCATTATTAAGCGGCTTATGTATCAACTACACATTAGAATGCAGATCAAATGAGATGCAGTTTGTAGACCCCCTAGGCACTGGAACAAAGTGAGGCCATTTTATTTTAAATCTTGGACCTTCTCCATGCTAGGGGTCTTCCAGTGTCTGGATGGAAGCAGGTGCATAGAGGAGAAATACCACTGTGATGGAGCTCAGCAGTGTCCCGATGGGTCTGATGAGCTGGGCTGCTGGAGGCCTGCTGAAGACTGCTCACTGCACTGTGACAACAAGACCCGGTGTATCCCTAAAAGCTGGCGGTGTGATGGGAAGCTGGACTGTTTGGACAGAAGAGATGAGCAAGGGTGCAGTAAGTTCCATGAGCTTAAGGTGTGTGTGCATATGTGTGTGTGTGCATGCGTGTGCATGTATGCGTGTGTGTGTGTGTGCGGGTGTGTCTGTAAAGAGGGGTGCTGGGATTCACCTTGTAGCCCTGGATGACCTGGAATTCACAGAGGTCCACCTCCCTCTGCCTCTGGAGCTACAGGACTAAAGGAATGTGCCACCATGCCTGCCCCTCCCCCAGGATGTCTGGCCTCCAGGAGAACTTCCACCTGTCTCATAGTTGACTCATCTTCTTTTGGGAAATTATGTTCTATAACATTGCTCTAAAGGGTAACCTAAACATTACCCATTGAGCAGGTATTGAACCATTGCTCCTGGAAGGGAAAAATCTAAGGCTGGATTCCTTCAAACCACTGGCCACAGCACCTATATCATCCAGCAATGTTGCATTGTTTCAATATCACCATTTAAAGATGCCTCTATACTGTTGATTTTCATTAACAATCACATTTAATATGATCATTTGCTTCATTAGACCCACCACAGCCCTTTTCTTGGTGTGTGTATGGAGTGCTTTGTTTTGGAGACAGATTCTCAATATGTAGCCCTGGCTGGTCTGGAACTTGTTACATAGATTAGGATGGCTTTGCACTCATAAAGATCCTCATGCCTCTGGCTCCAAGCACCAGGATCAAGGTGTGTGCCATCATGCCTGCCATGGCATCTTCTTGTGCTGGGAACATATGACAAGCACCTTCATGGCTCTGAGGTTATTGGAATAGTAAAATCACCAGAGTATGAAATGTGAAAAGCATAGTTCTAAGGAGACGGTACTAAGGATGCTAGATTAAAATGTGAGAGCTGACACAAAAGGCATAGTGTTATATCCCACCTGGAATACACATACACACACACACACACACACACACACACACACACACACATGGGGCACTATACTTACTGTAGAGGTTTGATAGTAAAGAGCTGGAACTAGAGACATCTTGAGAGTCCTACCACACACGTAACAAGAATAACAAGAACACTTCTATTAGAGAAAAACAGGGCTAATTTCCAAAATTATTTTTTTCATTAAGTTAAAGATCTACTTCCCTAAATACTTTACATTTGGTCTTTTCACCCACTGGGCCATATCATTTGTAGGTCTTGTAACCCTCCCTTCATTTCTATGGACTGCAGATGCTTTATTTCTCTTTCTAATGATATGGTTCAAAGACCTGCATCACCTTGTAGGGGGGTCAAGAATTTAAGTGGGAAGAACTGGGTGGGGCCCCAGCAGGTTTGGATGTGGAATGGACCATGTAGCCAGAGCTGTGATTGCACCTGGGGCCAAGAAACCATCAGGAAGAATATAAGGAGCTTGTACTCTAGATGGAATGTGCCTTTGACATCTACTTATGTCCTATTCTGGGGATCAATCAAGCAGTTTTTGTCTGTAGGCATTGATTCCAACAACATAAATTATAGAACATTTTGGAGGTTGTGAGAGAATTTCTTTTATTATTAATGAATAGTTTTGCAGAGGAGGCTCCTCACTTTGCTTATTCCAGGGTCTGCTGTAGGTCCTCCCATCCCTGTCCCCTCAGTCCTAAGGACCAAGACAGGATTGGGGCATTAGATTAACAGTAGGTCCTTTCTAGTGTAGCTCTTACCTTGAGATGATTTCCTGCCTGGTGGGGCTGGTTCCCAACGTGACAGCAGAACTTGAGAGAGTCTCTAAAGTGTTTTCCTCGTTACTGGGTTTCTTCAGAGTTGCCCGAGCCCTTACCCAAAGTGTTACCTTTCTCAGTTCGTGAAGAGTGCAGCTCCTCTGAATTTCAATGTGAGAATGGCCAATGCATATCGTCTTCTCTGCATTGTGATGGGAATCGAGACTGCCTGGACCACTCAGATGAGGAAGGATGCCCTGTTGCCCTACGGTGTCCAGAAGGGGAGATGAGATGTCCGAAGAGTGGAGAATGTGTGTTGACAGAGTGGATATGTGACCAGGATGCCGACTGCAAAGATGGAACCGATGAGAAGGTAGCTACCCCTCCTTCAGACATGTGCCGAGGTACCATTTCCCCTGAGTAGCCAAAGGGAGTAAGGATGCCAGAATCCGTGGATGCCCAAGTCTTTCATAGGGTGTAGCATAGTATTTGCTTATAATGGACCCATATGTTCCCATTCATTAAATCCTCTTTAGGGTTACTTCTAACAACTAGTGCCATGCTTATGCTGAGTAAATGATGTTCTCACACATCATTGTTTAGGGAGCAGAGACAGGAAGCAATCTGTTAAATGCACGGTAAAGATTCACTTTTCAGAAATATTTTTGATTCTCTATGCAAAATGGCTTGCTGACTGCAGCTCTCAAACACCACGGTGACACATACTCTTTGTTGGGAAATTCAGGAAAACACGGAGGCAGATTAATCACCCATGACTGCATCTGAGCGTGACCGGAAGACTGCAGAAAGGCAAACTTAGAGGAACTTGTGTTGTAGGAGGACTCCAAGGATTAGAACATGATCTTCATGGCTTGAACAGCCAGTCTAAAGCTGAGCTCTGAGACCAGACAGATTTGTCCCCTAGCTCCTTTGAATTGTCACCATGTAGCTTACTGGAGCTCAAGGACTGTTCCAGATGCCCCCTGCTTGCACATGACCTTAGTGCTCAGAAGCTGGGAATATGCCTAAAAGCTCTGGGGTTGAGCAGCTACACAGACAGCCCCTCCCAAGTCAGAGAAGATGCTAAAGATGCTGTCAATTTTGTTGGGTTTTATTTTATTTGTGTTGTTGTTGATTTTGAGATATGGTTTCTCTGTGTAGTCCTGGCAGTCCTGGAACTCTCTCTGTAGACCAGGCGGGCCTCAAACTCAGAGATATCCACCTGCCTCTGGCCCCCAGAGTGCTGAGACTAACAGAGAGCTCCACAGTGCTGCCAATTTTAATTCACCGGAGCATGTATCATTGTGGCAGGAAGAGCTGTAGGTTCATTTCTAGATTGGATTCTTTTGTTTCTGTCATCCAGATGAAATGAAGATGTCCCAATTGGCCCGTCCCCCCTCCCCCACTTTTATTTCTTTTTCCAATTATTCACAGAACAGTTTATTTGCTTGCCTTACCTGACAGGCCACTCCTTGTGAGCACCTATGGTTGTATTCTGCTTGGATCCTGCTTATTGTCCACAGGATGGAATGCTATCCAGGGTAGCTCTAAGCTCAAGACCCTGAGCAGAAGTCCAGACTCAATTCCATTTGAGGTTCTTGTCCTCCACCGTCTGAGGGGGTACGAGAGTGGCAAAGCTTGTGCCTATGGTCTTGCTGTCACCTCTCGAGGTCAAATGCCACCCTTTCTCCAAGGTCATGATCTGCCGATGATGAGCCTCACTTGGGTCCTCTGCAGGCATGGCTAGTTCCTTCCCTAGAGGCCAGATAATGGCCATAGTCCATTACCCAAGCCAAGGAAAACATGTCAGGAATGAGACACAAAGGGCTTGGGGCCATCACCATTCTCCTGATGAGGCTGTAAGCAGCAATGAGATAAGGCCTTCGAAACACAACAGAACAGAAGCACGTGTGAACTCAGAGACTGAGGCAGCACGCACAGGGCCTGCATGGGTCTGCGCCAGATGGGGTCTTAGAACTAGAAAGAGAAGTAGACGCACACCCTCATCCCCAACCTGGACGCCATCTCCAACTGATAATCACTTTTCTCCAAGGGAGTCTCACTGGGGAAACAAGCTACTCTTAAGGGTGTGCTGCATGTCCAGCCACTGAAGAGATGCTCATACTTTGTGTCCCTTTTGGGCACTTAGATTTCATCTGGCATCCTTGCAGAAGAAACTTGAGGGTAGTCTCCTTGGCTGGGGCCTTGTCTAACTCTATAACCCCCTTACTTAGCTAGAGTGGGTGGGCACTGATTATCACTGTATTCTCAGGACTGTGACCCCGAGGTGCTTCCATGTGGCCCAAGGCAGTGGGCCTGTAGAAGTGGAAACCAGTGTGTACCTGACTTCTGGCACTGTGATGGACAGAGTGACTGCAGAGACAGCAGCGACGAGGCTGAATGTAAGTGCCTGGCATCCTCACTGAGGCAGAAGCCAAAGGTTTCCCTGCAAACACTACAAAAGCTAAAGTCCACCCTCTTTTCTCATTGGAGGGGCTTTTTAGGGGAGGGATGCTTAGGGCTCGATTGTAAAACTCTAGAGAAAGGCAATCCCCTCCCCCAACAGGTGCTCCGCAGAAGTGCCTGGATTCTGAGTTCCAGTGTGCTACTGGCGCCTGCCTCAGCTTCAGCATGGTGTGTGATGGGCGAGAGGACTGTGCGGATGGTTCAGATGAGGGTGGAGAGTGTTCTTCGTCAGCCTGCAGCCCCGAGCAATGTTACCACACCTGCTACCAGACCCCAGCTGGGCCAGTGAGTTGCTGAAGTTACTGGTTGTTCTCTATCAGCTGCATCTGTGCTGAGAAAAGCCGAGGGTGCACTCATTCAGGTGGTCCCCGATGGCACTTGGTCTCAAAGACATATACCTGTGGCCCTTCCCGTCTCTTCTTGAGCTCTAGGATAAATGCTGCATGGTGCTAAGATCCAAACATCCAGGCAGGTCAGGAAAATGACCTGAAAGTTGCTTCCCTGTGGATATATGGCATCTGCCACACTCTTAAGTCGAGAATTGGCTAGGTTAAGGCAGTGTTACTCAGCTGCAAGCAGTGAACTCAAGTCTCATAGTGCAGTAAAAGAAAGTGTTCTGATATTTGGTAACAGCCACTCTCTACTGGCAGATGACCAACTCAGTTAGCTTCATGTGCTTCACGTCTCATGAATGCAGTAGAGGCTCTGGCGTCCTGGGCTGAACCTGGCCATTGTTACTCTGGTCCCATGATGGCTAGAAGGGTGTAACAGGTACAGCGAGGTTGATGAGGCAAGGAGAAGTGACTGCTCAAAGCAAAGCTGCTTCCGTTGTCAAAATTAAATGTATCCCCATGCGAATTTCATAGGAAGATCAAGGTTCTTTGATCAATGTTGTTCTGCCTTCGGAATGTGTTGATGACTTCTTTTCTCTTTCAGGTGTGTGCTTGTGCCCCAGGTTTTGAGCTGGAAAACAGTGGTCAAATTTGTCAGGATGTAAATGAGTGCCAGCGGCCAGCTGGTCGACCTTGCAGTCAGACCTGTATCAATACTGAGGGCTCATATAACTGTGCCTGTCACCCTGGCTACTTGCTGGGCCCTGATGGCCACACTTGTAAGGCAACAGGTAACCTGGATCTGGGTATGTTTTCTAAGTCTTGGATCATGAGTGCTGAATCCCTAACTCTGTGACTGTGGGTCAACCTGGATTATCATATCCAACCTTTCTTTCTAGCTCCTCTGCCCCAGTATTTCATCCACAGCCAGCCTAATGCCTGCCAACAAATGTGTGGATAAAGAAAATGTGGCATATATACACAGTGGAATTTATTTGGCCATAAAGAAAAGTGAAATTATGTCGCTGGCAGGAAAATGAGTAGATCTGGAGATTATGTTAAGTGAAATAAGCCAGACTCAAGAGACAAATATTGCAGTTTTCCTTTTCTTTGTGGAATCTAGATTTCAATATGAATAGATGCATGGTATAAAAGTCAAAGGGGATCATGGGTGGGGACAAAGAGGATTAAGAGGGAAGAAAGATAAAATATCACATATTTTCTCTCTTATGTGGGATTTGTGTGTGTGCCTTTGTGACATAAATGCAGAATGGGGACTGTTTGAAGAAGGGAAGTAGATCAACATTGATGGGGGAATGGAAGTGGAGGGAGAGAGTAGATATGAGCAAGGGACAATGATGTGTATAATGCAAATGTCACAGTGAAACTCATTATTTTTCTCACCAAGAAAATAAAAGAGTTGTTGCTTATAATATAAGCTAATAATTGCTGTATTCCCTATACCCTTAAGTCATGGTTATTATTGTAACCATTGTGTTATGAGCACTCCTTCCATTTGAGCTAAGTGACAGCCCAGCCTCGACAACAAGAATCCAAAAGCCGCATACCATGTCATATTCTTTTATTCTTTAGCCCGTGCTGGTCTTCACTGTATAAACTCCTTTATGGTCACGTTGAAAGCCCTTTCTTCTTGGCAGGGGCTGAGCCAATCCTGCTTGTTGCATTTGAGTTTAACCTATTCCTTTCTGGACTGCGAAGCTTAAAAGAAGATATCCTGGTAACTACTGACAAGACCCTGGCTATCTACTCTGTGGACTATGACTTAGTGGATCAGAAAGTCTTCTGGGCAGATCCCAATGCAGAAAGTATAAGGTGGATGAGTATGGCCACGAAGAAGGATGGGATAGTGGTGAGAGGTATGCCCTACTGGAGAGCTCTTAATAAACGTACAGAGCATACACAACACAATGAGGGGCAATTGTGAACCTGGGATGGGATTTGCTTCCTCCATTGAAAGAAATAGAAAGACGCAACCATTGTCATCTCAGTGGACATGGGTTCTACCAGGCTGCAACCCACTGACCACTGCTTTTAATGATTATCTTTCTCTACAATAGTATTTTGGGATATATTAATCGTTTTTTCTATTAGATATGCATTAGCACTTGGAAAATGAATGAGTATGGTTTGCAAGTCTAGAATCTCTTGGCTTAAGCTGACTGAAGTTACAATGTAGCATAAGCATACCTGTTGAATGGTCTCTCTAGGGATAAAGCCAGACTGTATAGTGGTTGACTGGATTGGAAGGAATCTCTACTGGACTGATAGGGGAGCTGGCCAGATTTTGGCGATTCAGTTAACTGCTGCTGAGAGAGGAAAGTCCGAGCACACAGTTGTCCTGGATGATGTGATTCAGCCCCAGTCTTTGGCTTTGGATCCCCTAAATGGGTGAGTCAGGTATCAAAATGCCTGGTCAAGAACCGTAAGCTGGTTATCCTGGCCTAGTTCTATTTTGATGCTTGTGCTATCCCAATCCAGAATGAGTGAATGGAAAATGTGTCTAGGTTTAGCTCTAGTGCTGATTTGTGTCAACCGGAAACATGGCTATTACAGGTCTCGAAACTTTGGGGAAAATCCCAAGTGCAACTCTACTCCTGGTCCGCCAGTGGTTTCTAAGGCAAACAAATGAACTCTTGGAACACATTTTGATTTTCAAATGGCAGATAAGGAGAGATGGGAACTAGTAAGAATGGTTAATTTGAGCGAAGCTTGAGTGATTCCACTTATAGTTCTTTCTTTCTGAAAAAGCATATGA
The DNA here is from genome assembly GCA_004026605.1 of Ondatra zibethicus. Lineage (NCBI taxonomy): Eukaryota > Metazoa > Chordata > Mammalia > Rodentia > Cricetidae > Ondatra > Ondatra zibethicus. The sequence goes on from PVIU01003470.1 coordinate 38,646, forward strand.
TTTTATAGTTTCAAAAATTAGTTTTGTGTGTGTGTGCATGCACGTGTGTGTGTGTATGTGTGTGTGTGTGTGTGTGTGTGCTCGTGTGTGTGTTCCAGTGCTATGGCACACATGTGGAAGTCAGAAGACAATTTGAAGGAGTTGGTTCTCCCTTCCCATCATATGGTTTCCAAGAATTGAACTCAAGTGGTCAGGCTTCGAGGCAAGAGCTTTTACCATTGGTCCATCTCTTCAGCCCAAAGGCATACAAGTTCAGGTAATACTCCCAGTCAACTGTCACTGGGATAACTACATGTGTAACAGATACAAGAAAAAGATAGAGGGGATCTAGAGTCCAGTGGCAACCCACGTTTGAGATCCTCATTCTTCTTTTCATATTCTCATTCTTCTTTCTTGCCTTTTTAACACACCTCGTCAGGAATTTTCAGCACAGATTCCAGAATACCGACAGTAGTTTCTGATGGATTCAACAGCCACAGTCAGCAATATAGTCTCACCTACACATCCACCAATGATAATTTTTAAAGCTATTTTTTAGTGTACTTTTAAACCTATTTTTATTTTCCCCCTCTTTTTTCTATTGTTTATTTTCTATGTTTGCAAGCCCACCTTCTAGCTGAGGAGAGACTGGCAACCTCCCTGGATCCTTTCCAGGTTGAGGACTAGTGTACTCCTAGCTTCTTATGACAACCAATCACCATAAAATTTCAAGAAAAACTTCCTCCTAATATTTCACAGTTATACTTAAGAAACTGAACTAATTAAAAATTGAGGAAAAAATTAACCGAGCCATCAGTTAGTATGTTTCCCTTTTGCTATGATGACATTGAATTCTAAGATACTATGTTTTGTATCCATTCGTAATCTTTGTAAGTAAATGTTTTAAGAAATGAATTGATAGATGTTTTCTCCAAAGCAATATACTGCCTGAAAGCTAGAATTTATTCACACAGAGTGATGTACTGGTCCAAAATTGGAGAAGAACCTCAAATAGAACAAGCTGGCATGGATGGTAGCAGCAGGAAGATGCTTGTCAATCAAGGTCTTGGTCGGCCAACTAGCCTAGCCCTTGACCAGTTAAGCTGGAAGATATTCTGGTCTGATGAGAAATTTCACTGCATTGGCTCTGCCAACCTGGATGGCAGTGGCATTAGTGTAAGTGTCCTTTTGACATTAGGCTCAGTTAAAATACCATGCGTCTTGTGTAAGCCTCACCCTAGAAAGCTCACCTTCACCATTGTAGATGTTGCAGCTAACACAAATCAAGAACCCCTTTTCAGTCGCTGTGTTTGAAGATAAAATCTTCTGGTCTGACCTGAAGACGAGAACAATACAGCGCATGGAGAAGATGACAGGCAAGGACAGGACTGTCCTCATCAAGCGTTCTGGACAGCCCTTTGGACTCAAGGTATGTGGAGTCCTCTTAAATTATCTTTCTGGTCCTCCAGGAAAAAGATATGTCTACGAGCTAGCCAAGTTAGGTGGCATCCACCCATAGTGATTCTGAGCATTACCTGGGCTGTGGCTGTAGCTCCATGGTAGAATGGTACTTGCTAAGGAGGCTTGAAGCTGTTTTCAATCCCTGCACATAGGTAAAGGAAGAGATAAGAGAAGGGAGGTAGAAGATAAGGAAGAAAGGGAAAGGAGAGGGGAAGAGAATCCATTGACTTTCTATTGGAAAGGATTTAGCGCTGAGCAGCATCCAGCTCTTTTCTTTCAGATCATGCATGAAGTCCTCCAGCCCAGGTCTTCCAGTCCTTGCCTGGACAGGGGATGTTCTCACTTGTGCCTTCTGAGCCCACGAGCTAAGGGAAGCTGTCGTTGCCCGGTTGGCCTCCTGCTGGCGGATGATGGAATTACCTGTGTCTCTCTCCAAGAGTCTGCCTTTGTGTTCCTTGTATTTCCCACTGTTCTCACCCAGGTATTGTTTCAGTGCTTTCCTGACATTCCTATGCTTAGTTCGTGTTCTGTTTTAACTTTAAGTATTAACCTTCTCCACATCCAGTTGTAAATTGCAGAGGCCCTTTCCCTTGGAAAATTCTTAAAACAGAAACTAAAATTCTTAAAACTAAACATACATTTAGTATTCACTGTGCTCTGTGTAGAACATTCTGATTTTTTTTCTCTAGTTTTCTGAGACAGGGTTTCTCTGTAGCTTTGGAGCCTGTCCTGGAACTTGCTCTGTAGACCAGGCTGGCCTCGAACTCACAGAGATCCGCCTGCCTCTGCCTCCCAAGTACTGGGATTAAAGGCATGCATCACCACTGCTCAGCAGAACATTTTGATCTTAAAAAAAGTTTTGGTGACCAAAATAAAGTTTCTTGAGATCCGTAAATGAAAATGATGCACATTTTAATTCCTCTAAGGCACTGGCTCTCAACCTCCTAAGGCTGAAATCCTTTAATACAGTTCCTCATGTTGTGGTGACCCCCAACCACAAAATTATTTTTATTGTAACTTCATAACTGTGATTTCCTACTGTTGTGAATCATTGTAAATACCTGTGTTTTCCGATGATCTTCAGCAACCCCTGTGAAACGATCATTCCAAAGGAGTTGCAACCCACAGATTGAGAACCACTACTTTAAGAGATATTTAGTATGTCAGAACACAGTGACGTTAGGAAGTAGAAAGAATATTTGCTTCTGTTTAATTACTCAAGGAGTCATAAGGATTCAGATTAGCTCTGATCCAAGCAACTCCCTGGGTTCTAGCCTGGGAAGGAAGCACATTTTTCAGGATCACTTCTGTCTTAGTTAGGGTTTCTAGTTCTGTAAGAGACACCATGACCATGACAACTCTTATTAAGGAAAACATTTAATTGGGCTGGCTTACAGTTTCAGAGGTTTAGTCCATTATCATGGCGGAGAGCATGGTGGCATGCAGGCAGATGTGGTGCTTCAGGAGTAGCTGAAAGTCCTACACCTCGCAGGCAACGGGAAGTTGGCTGAGACACTGGGTGGTATCCTGAGCATAGGAAACCTCAAAGCCCACCCCCACAGTGACACACTTCCTCCAACAAGGCCATTCCCACTCTAACAAAGCCACACCTCCTAATAGTGCCAGTCCCTGTGAGGTTATGGGGGCCAATTACATTCAAACTACCACAGTGTATTAAATGAACAGAGACTAAAAGTACAAAAAAGCAAGTCCCCACTCAGAGGACTGGTCAGTTTGGGGCATTGTAAATCAATGAAATAAATTTTATGATTGGAGATGAGCTCTAGTGTCAGTGGGATATTAATTAGCATCATTTAAGGAAAAAGACCTTTAGTAGTGATCATATCTTCAAAATATGTGATGCGCTGGCTACTTTTAGGTCAACTTGACAAAAGCTAGAGTTATCTGAAAAGAGGGAGTTTCAGTTGAAAAAAATGTGTCCATAAGATCCAACTGGAGGGCATTTTCTCAGTAGGTGGTCAATGAGGAAGGGCCCAGCCCATTGTGGACGGTGCCATCCCTGGGCTGGTGGTCTTGGGTTCTATAACAAAGCAGGCTGAGTGAACCAGTCAGTAGCTCCCATCCATGGCCTCTGCATCAGCTCATACCTCCAGGATCCTGTCCTGTTTGAGTTCCTGTCTTGACTTCTTTTCATGATGAACTATGATATAAAAGCATAAGCCAAATAAACCCCTGTCCACCCAACTTGCTTTTGGTCATGGTGTCTTGTTACAGCAATAGTAGCCCTGACTAAGACATGTGGGTTTTAGGAATCCTCCATGCTAGAGGCTCCAGGAAAGGAACAAATTAACTGCTTTCTGCTTTCGGGGAGGGGAGGTCTGAAAATATTAATTTAAGAATCCTAGCGCCAATGCCATATTGAGATTTAAAACAAAATAGAGGAGACTCGACCAGTACCACCCACCACCTAATTTTCCCCCGTAGATCTATCTGAAAAATCTTAAGACTACACCACATCAAACAACTCTACCGGAACACAGAACGCTCCCCTTCACCAGCGTCAATCAGCTGGTATCGGTGGATTATCTCGTCCAGGAAAAGGCCCTCTACCTGTCAGAGCTGAATACCAGTGACATCAGGCTACTGAGGCTGGAAGAACCAGGGATCCTGTCATGGCGGAGAATCGTATCTGGGAAGGGGACAGTGGTTGACTTTGCTCTGGACTGGCTGAGTGGAAATATATATTGGATTGCCAGTGAGAATCCCCACATCAATGTTGCTTCCTCCAAAGGCCAACATCCCATAGTCTTGCTCAGCGAAAACCTTTACCACCCAACCTCCATTGTCCTCCACCCACCTACGGCAGTCATGTGCTTGGCGGACCTGGGTTCTGGGGATGATGGGAGACTTGGTGCCAGCATTGAATGTGCCTCTATGGATGGCGGCAGGAGAAGGGCGCTATGGCTGAAGTCCCAGGTACCTGTGGGCCTGGCCTTTTCGGATTCAGGGACCCGAGTATACTGGGCTGATACCGGTAAGCAATTAATAGCTGCACCCTAAATATAAACCTGACAGACCCCACACTGGGTAACGAGGCTCTGGTCAATGATCTTCAGCTATGAACTTGCACAGCTCCATTTACATCTGCCAACACAATAGAGACAAGGAAAGGCTTTTCCTAAGTAGCAGAGTATAGACCACAAAGTCATTTGTAAAAGATAGGACTGAGAACTCAGAAGGTCTGAATAATAGTGGGGAGATGGTTCAGTGGGAAAAGCACCTGCCTTGTAAGCTTGAGGACCTGTGTTTAGAGCCCAAGAACCACATAAAGCTGCACACTGTAGCACTGTTGGTATCCCAGCTGCCCTGTGGTGACACTGGGGGTGGGACCTTATGGGCCAGCTAGCCTGGTATACGCAGTAGCAAAAACCAAAGAGCTTCTGCCTCAAACAAGAAACCTGACTTGTCAACTGACCTTAAAACATGCTGTGACCCAAGCATACCTGCACTCACGTGTGTATACATGACTTACACACTTATCGTGTACACATACACACACACACCACATAGACTGTATAGTGTATGTGTATATATACTATGCACATATATGCAAATCACTGTGACACACACATCACATATACTATACATATATGTACATATATGCATATATATGTACATGTATGGATGCAAATCACTATGAATTATTGTTACAAAGAAGTGAATGAGGGAGAATCAGTTTCAGAGCCTGAATGGCAAACAGCGTCATCCTGAAGCTGAGGCAAGACATATCAAGTTCCAGGTTAAAGTAGAGCTTTTGGGACTAAACAAAATTAACTGCGCATCTCTTCCTAGGGCAGGGGCTTATACAAAGTATTCAGATAGATGGCTCAGGATACAGAGTGGAGCACCAAGGAGTAAAGGGTCTTCGCCTCTTTGCATGTGGTCAAGACATGATGCTGTGGACAACAGTTGATGATGGTAGGTCTTGTTGTATGGATTGAACTGTGATCTGAATTTACTCCTGCACTCCAAAGAGTATCTGCTTCTTCTTTGCACCTGTCCCTAGCAGTGTCTTGCTCTCAGAAGAATGACCGACTTCCTTAGCCTAGAGAAGGATGTGTAACAATGCATCTGAGACTTGGAGGACCTGTCACTTATTTGGTCACTTATATCAATGCTTCTCAACCTTCCTAAGGCTGCGACCCTTTAATATAGTTCTTCATGTTGTGGTGACCCCCCCCCACAACATTATTTCATTGGTGCTTCATAACTGTAATTTTGCTACTTGCTCTGAATCGTAATGTAAATATCTGGAATATAGGGTATCCAGTAGAGGTTGCGACCCACAGGTTGAGAACCCCTGCTCTCTACGAATAAGCTTAGGTCCTGAAATGTCTGTATTTCATTTGATGCTTCTTACTGCTATGTCACCAATCTGTCACTGTGACGAAACATGCCTGACAACCAACTCACAAGGAGAAGAGGATTTGGATTCATAGCTCCATGGGTTTCAGGGCACTTATCTGGTTGCATTTGGCTCTTTGGTGAGGAAGTACATCACGATGTACCATGTGGCAGAGAAATAAATTGTCCCATGGCAAAGAGAGAGAACAAGGAAGGCCGGGGACCTAAAATTCCCATCTACGGCATGCCCTTAGCAACCTAACTTCCTTCCCCTTAGCCCTAAGCTGGAGACCAAGCCTTCAATACATGGACCTTTGGATAATCTCGTGCAAGAGAGAAGTAGGCCCGGAGTTGGAACAAGGGGGCATGTCTGCTCTCAGTTACTAGCTATCCCAGCTTACCCATCAAATGACAAGACTTGTCATAGTTGACAAAGTAAACCTGAGGCACAAGGTGGACTACACAGCGCTCTTTCTCTTTTCATTTTTAAATTACTTTTTCCGGTTCACATAAAAGAAATGGGTTTCGCTGTGACATTTTCACACATGTTTGTTGTTAATAGTTTGTGACAGCCTTTTCCAAAGCCCCATTTCCCTACGTTATTGCTCTCCTCCATCCCCCTCGATCCCTGCTTCTGCTTTGCTGGCACACATACAGTTTTTTTTGGGACTCGAGTGTGGCTATTTCTAGCATATGAAGGGGGTTGCCCCAAATCTCAGTATTCTAGTACATTATGGTGTCTATGCTGGAGTCCTGTGAATAAACTCTGGGTGAGTATCTAGACTTGATGAAACTGCAGAAAAGATTGAAAATAAACCTGTCTCCTTAAATGTCCAGGTGTCAATCATCCGCAGCAGAACGGGTGCTCAGATCCTACCTCCAAGGGTCTGAGGTGGGCGGTGAGCCACTTCCCATCCCTTTAGAATCCCGCACATCTCCTCCTACAAGGGAGCTATTTCCAGAGACACGTTCTAATCAATTTTGAGACAATCCTTCATTGCATAGCCCACATTTATGTGTCACTTGTTCTTTCTAGTTCAACATTCAATTAATTTATTGACATGTAACTTTGATATTTTTGTGTGTTGTTTTTTGAGACAGCATTCACTCTGTAGCCCCAAATTCAGTCTTCCTGTCTCAGCCTCCAAAGTGCTAATGTCATAAGTGTTTGTCACCACACAAGCCTAACGTGACTCTGCTGTGGAGGACATGCCATGTGACCTGGTTTTGGTTGGAAATTTGTCATTTTTAAAGGTTCTCTCAGCATTTCTTTCTCACAATGAAAGGCAGAAAAATATGCACCTATTCTGGAAGATTCTTTTTGCTTCACTGGCTCACACAGATGAGTTAAAGGGTTTCTCCTAAACCCACTTCATAGCCTAGGAATGGTTCTACCATGGATTTTTTTTCTGTTAACAGTTACTCGCTGGCTTTTGTTTCAGCCCAGATCACCAAAGTTTGGTACAGCAAAGCTCAAGTCTCGGAAAACCAGTGGTTCCAAGTAGACCAGAAGGTTGTAGACCTAAAAGTTTATAGTACACTTAGTCAACAGGGTAAGTACACCTCCCGTGATTGTGACAACATTGCAGTCAGCCCGCTGAGTTCCCGTGGAGGGGGCACTCCACCCTACCATCTCCTTGGAGTACCTTTGTGTTTCGCATTATGTAAAAATATTCCTCTCTAAAACTCTTACTGGTCTGCCCAATGCTCATGTGTATATGGAGTTCTCTACTGTCTGGGTCAGGTGCACCGTTGACCCCACTGTCTTCCAAACTGGGTACCAAGCATGGCCATGGTAAATCCATCGGGCTGGGAGTTGGTGGACTTGGTGTGCTGGCTTTCAAAAGAAGAGACTAGAATCATAGAATGCTCTTCAGAGGTGTGCTTCCAGTATCTAAATACCCAACACACACACAAAGTTATATCTCTTCTATTTTCAATGCCTTTCAATAGTGTTGTACTGAGATCAGAGCCTTTACCACGGGGACCTTTGGGGGACACTTTAGATTTACACTATAAAACTTGAGTTCTGTTTTCACTTTCTTTCTCTTAAATTTTATTTTATTAGTTTTTTTTCCTCCATGGTCTGTCCAGATTCCGGCTTTCAGCAGCTGATGTTTGGTTTCCTTTTCTGTGCTGTTGTTTTGTGTACTTGCTGTGCTTGGGATTGACCCAGACCTTGTGAACACAGGGTCTGAATGTTACCAATGAGCTTGACTCCTCCACTCACAATTTTTTTAAATTGAAAATAGATTAGTTTCATAATGTATATTCTGATCACTCTTTCCCCTCCTCCAATTCCTCCTAGACACTCCCCCACTTCCCCTACCCCTAAATCTACACTCTTTGTCTCTCACATTAGAATACAAACAGGCATCTAAAATAATAGTAGTAATAGTAAAGTAAGATAAAATAAAAGCAAACAAGCCATAGTAGGACAAAATAAACAAACAGGGAAGAAAAGAAAAAGCACAAGAAACACATACAGACACTAAGATACACAACATTCAAATACACAGAAATCCATTAAAATCAGAAACCAGAATATATCACTTTGTTCTTGTAGACCAAACAATACTAATATTATTATAAACAAAACACCACTTAATACTTGAGAAATACCTGGTGGTTGTTGCAGGCTGGGGGTTCTATTTGGTGGGGGCTGAGGCAGGATGAGTTTAAGCTCAAGGTCTGTCTGGCTTACAGAGTGAGTCCGAGGCTGTCTGTGGAACATAGTGGAATCCTGTCTTTAATGAAAAGGGGGCTGGAGGGTCAGCATGGCTCTTGCCTATTACACATGAGACTTTGGGTAGAATCTTCAGCAGCACTCACACACACACACACACACACACACACACACACACACACACACACTAATCTCCGAAGCGGAGCTAGCCTTCATTCTATGCCCCATCAGTTGTATCTACATTTGATGTTGACTGAGCCTCAAAGCTTCAACTTGTGAACAGTCAGACATGATCTGGGCACATTAGTCTTAGGAGAATGTAGCCCCATTGGTTTTTTTTGTTTTTTGTTTTTTGTGAGCATCAAACCCCATGGAAACATGCTAGTCTTGTGGGGGGGCTGCTAGTCTTGGATCAATACGGAGATAATTTTTAGACTTCCTCAAAGTGATAGATGATCACCCAAGTTTTCTGTTGCTTAGTTCTTAGAAAGAGAACTCTGTGCCAGAGTGCCTGGAATGTTCCATACTACAAGACCATTAGAAGTTTAAGACTAAGCCTTGAGGAATGATTCTCAATGAGAAATGGCTCCCTTAATCAGACTATAAAAAGGATGATAAACTTCCCAGCTTCCCTACTTTCAACTAACAATAGTTTTATTTCCAAGGTCTTTCTGGTTCTGTCATTGGATGGATTTGACTGAAAAATGCCCACAATGTAGTCTTGATTGATTAAGAGGTCGCCTCAATTTTTCTTAAGGTGTCCCTTATTAAACGTTTAAAGCCACATTGATCTATGAAAAAATATCAATTAAATAGAGCCTCATTAACTAAAAGGAGTCAAATGGAAGAGCTATCTAATTTGTTGGAAACATCTGCTTCTTTTGATCATAATGTATTTGTAAAAAGCTTATAGAAAACTCTCTTGGAGCCTAAAAATCGTTGATGTATTTTTGGTTTTCTGGTTTGGCAATGCGCCGGGGTGTTATACAGGTAACAACAGCTGCTCCAAAGACAACGGAGGATGCAGTCACATCTGTTTACCAAATCCCGAGGGCAAGACTTGCAGGTGTCCCATGGGGTACTGCCTGGTTGATGGTCACACATGCATGGAAGCTGTCCAGTGCTCTCCGCCATCACGATGTTGTAAGGATGGTCAGAAGTGTATTTCCACGGAACAAGTTTGCGACGGTCATGTTGACTGTCTGGATGGATCTGATGAAGTGGCCTGTGAGTACCTCCTACCCAGCATCCATTGTAAATCAGTGTTCCAATTCAATGCCATCCCTTAGATATCTATCCAGTCTATCACTGCCATGCGAGTGCTGATTTTTGTTACTGGACAACATGAAAATCTCTACTTATGGGCAACTGAAAATGAGTTGTCACAGATTCCTCTGGAAAGCCAATATGCCTTTTGGCTATTAGGACAGAAAGCATGAGAAGAAGCTGCGGGAAGCTGGGCAGTTTTACATTGTTGAAAGGGCCTCGATTCCACCAATTTAAATATGACTGAGTAACCATAACCTAGAGGAAGGAGGTTGGGCAAACAGTTCCATCTGCCTTGATTTTTGTAGGTCTGAATCCAGACAAAAGCCATTCAACATCAATACTTAAGAAGCCAGAAGTTCAGAAAAGGTTGACACCAGAAGCTTCCAAACTTTTCCAGGCTACTGAGTCTACCACAGGTGTACATCTAGGGCAAGAAGGGATGAGGCATCCTGCCAGAAAAAAACTAACCACGCCAATGCCTGCACCAGAGAGCAAGGTCCCCCAAACCAAGGGAAGAGAGGAAACTGTTCAGTCCAGGGCTCTACAGGAGGCAAGTCATGTGCCCTGTAGCCAAGACTTTTGCAGTGGGAGAGGGGTCTGCACCGTGGAAGGAAAACTGAGGAGATGCCTCTGCCTGGCAGAATATAGTGGAGAGTTCTGCCAAGAAGCAGCCCGTGGCTCGGCCATTGGATATGTGGCCCTGAGTGTCGTCGTTGCTTTATCGGCTATTCTGGCCATTCTGGGGCTCTTTCTACATTTCAGAAGAAAACGTAAGTTCAAAAGGTGAGTGACTAGTAGTGTCTTCGTGGGAGAATTCCCTTTCAAAGGCATCTTATAAAGTAACACGAGTGGGGTTGAAGATTTAAGTCCACTCTAGAAATTCATTTCCTGAGGAAGGGTTGAGATGACGAGGCACCTGTTAAATGACCTGGGAAAATAGTAATTGGGTCACTCTCCTTGAGTGGGACCTGAGGTGTGTCAATCAGTGCAGGGCCTGAGACATTTGCCAGGGTAAAATCTGATTGAACGGTCATCAGTGACAAAGCTACAGGAATGGAAGTGAGGTTTTCCCAATTATGGAGTCATGAGGGAGCACCAGCGATTGAAGGGGTGTTTGTCGGGAGGTTATGAATCTGCTAAAGTACTAGGCTGGGGATCACAAACATATATTCATGTTCTCAAGAACGCTGGAAGCCTGAGATCGATGTGTTAGCAGAGAACCTCGTTTTCTTGTTTATCCCTGTGGCTGGTAGATGGTGGGGTGTCTTCCTTTCCCTTCACAAGGTCTTCCCCCTCTATGTGTCTGTACCCCTCTTCTCAGGGATACACTATCATGTCGTGGTGGGGTTCCTTCCATTGGCCTCCTTTAACTTGAGTGCCTCTTTAAAAAGCCTACCATCACCGTCTACATTTTGTGGATTTGGTGCATTGCAGGGCACAGTTTAGCCCACACTTGGAGATGAAATTCAGGAATAACGAAAAGAATTTACACCAAGTTTTATCCAAGGGCAAGAAAGCCATTAAAGAAACAAACAGTAACCAAATGGTACTTCTGACATTGTAAGATAGAGTAGGAAGACGTGTTTGAAGAAAGTGACTGAATGGACTGAGAAGGAACATTAAGCAGCCTACCAGTGAAGAATTGTAAAGGGGCTTAATGCTTTAGAAGCTGTCTCATTATTCTGCCTTCAATTCACAGACTGAAGAAAAGGCAGGAAAATGAACATGTCCAAGCAAATGCTGGTTAATACGTAACTGGTTCACTCTTGGTCCTTCTGCTATTTTTATCTGCTTTCCTACTTAACTTGTGTTCCACTGCCCCTTACCTGTCCTTGAAGTTATTTCTCATTGACTGGTCACTGGCCTTCCTTCAGGAGAGAATCAATTCTATATTTGCATAATAACAAATAATAATTGACTCAAGTGCTATCCACTCTAGATCACTTGCTTTATTTAAGAGATTATTAAAATGAAACAGTTTCTATGTAATTAACCATGACAGTCAATAAATGATTGTACTTTTTAGATTTATTTATTTTTACATATTGTGTGTGTTTGTCTGAATGTATACATGTTCACTGTGTGCACAGTGCCTTCAGAGGCCAGAAGAGGCTGTTGAATCCCTGGAACTGGAGTTCCAGACTGTTTTGAGCATCTGTGTGGATATTGGAAACTGATATCCTCTGCAAGAGCAGGAAATGCTCTTAATCACTGAGCCATCTCTCCCTTGGTTTGTATGCAAGATAATCTTTTGATATTGTTTCTGTGATTGTAGAACATCATCAAGAAATTTGGACTATGATAAAGAAAACAGCCAAGAAGAAGAAAATCTAATGAATAGTGAAACTTTTGTCAACGAAGTCTATGATGAGCAGGTATGCCAAGGGGGTCTGTGAAGACTCTGAGGAAAAAGGTTGGTGAGACATACTTAGAGTACAAATGGTGGAAAATCCAAGCTGGGTGAACGTGCCTGTTGTTTATACCAAGCTTCTGCTTACTAAGTCTTTGGTCTTTAGCTCTGCTTTGAAGAATTACAAGGAAACACGCATGAAGTAGTAGCCTAGATGTTTCAGTTTAGTGCACACCCGGAGCTAATTCTTTTGGGAGTGGGGTGGGCTGCTCCTGCATTAGAGGTTCCCCCCTGAAACTTAGCTACTCCTTCCCTGTGGTCTCTCTTCCCGTCTCCAGGTTCCACCAACTCCATCTCCTTGTTTTGTGTGAATGCAGTGTATGCTCTCTAACTCCAACTCTTTTCCCACAGGAATCCTTAACCTCTTTACAAACTGAATGACTTCGTTAAAAAAGAGCTGACACCTCTCAATAAACATTGTCTGTCCAGTTCATTGTCTGCTGTCTTCACTTCCTGAACTGTTTGTGGTAAATGCTGATTACTTCAAGTGATTCCTTATGAAATTAGAGGCGGTCTTCTTGTTTTGCTAGTGGATCTTTTAGAACTGTAGATTCTTAGATTTGGTGAGAATCCAGTTTGAGTTACACATAGCTTAGGCTAAGACTCATCTACGAGGGATCCTTACCCCTGGTCACCTGACACAGTGCCAGTCGGAAGTTCTAGATTTAAATCTTGACTCTGACTTCGAGGCCTCTAATCTTCTGAACTGGTTTCCTAGTTTATCAAAGATCTCAGTTAGAAGCCAAGTTCCTGCAGGGTGGCAAGTGTTCAAGTATTTGTTTCTAGCATCAGCACCACAGGTAAATTTCACCTCTAGGCTGGCACTCCTATGTTAAAAACTGTTTTCTTTATGATAACTTCAGTCAATTCTGAAATTAACGGAATGAGTAAATATACTTTGTAGATATAGAATCTCAGACACGGGCTATGTCTAATGCTGTTTAAAATAACGTCAATGGGAATTGTGATCATCAGCATAGGATATGGGCTATACCAGGATGAATCCTAACCAGCTCTCGCCTGCTGAGGACCACACACCAGTACTTGGCTTGCCAATATATCTGTTGGTCTTGCTAGATTCTTACTGCTTCATGAAATCAAAGGCGCTGAATTTGTGATGTACATAGGGTCACAACAGTAGTGTGGTCTAAAATTTGGTAGGAGCAACCGTGGACAAAGCACTTTGTAATGCCTATGTATTGCTTAGCATGGTACCCGAATCCAGTAACATGAGTCTAAACTGTAATAAACCCATTATCACTTAGGAGAGTTTCCTAGTTTGGGTCTTTTCTAGACTTTTGCATTTTGTCTCACAGAATGAGTTTGTGCAGGTCGCTAAGCCTAATGGGAAGCTCTATTATTTCTGTGGGCAATGCATAAAATGTTCTGGGCTCTTCAATGAGGTATGAAATCTGATAAATAAAGATCAGCATGACCAGAACAAATGCCAGGGAAGCTTCCCTTCCTGATTAGGCCATGCTGGGTCTTTCCGTCTTGATGATAGGACAAGCTTCATTAAGTTGTACGTGAGTTCAGCGGTATGTGTGAGAGAACGCATCCCCACCTTCCAGTACCCTGTGTCCCTTCGCCCACGCAAGGACTTTATCTTTCTACCTCCGAAAAGCTAACATCACTGATCATTCTGCCCTTGTCCACACATGTATGAAAATGACATGAAAAAAATCAGGCTCCAAAGCGGGTATGGATGATAAATATCTGTATTATTATCACTTTGGGTAGCCTGGAGTTGCTGTCCTATTTCCCTGGCGACCTTCGTGAAGACCCTCAGGACTTGTGCTCTGGCTAGATCAGTCAGCTTCTGCAGGCTCTGTGCTTTGAATGTGACTGTCACTGAGTGTGTCAGTTACTCCTTAGCCCTGGATTCCAACGCAGAACTCTGAAATCCCTGCTATTTGCTTTTGGGGGGGGGGAAGGTTATGGACCATAGTCAGTCAGCTACAGTATGTTGTATATTGTCCCTCCTCCTATCACGTATCTGACCTGGCTATGTTTTCCTATGAGTGTACACTTAAGTATACTCATTCTGAATCCATTTTAACATATCTCTTAATGCCTTCTCCATTTGAGGATTTGTAAAATACACTGAGTGTCCATTTCATCAGAAGGACCTACTTTTAGAATTGAATCTCAAGACTGTATTAAATATCAAACTATTCCTACCTCCTGAACTGGTTTGTCAACTTCACAATCTTATCAGCTGGTTAAAATGATGTATTTTAAACTATAAGAGTCTCCTAGTGTGACAATGTCTGCATCAAGTGTTAATTTATCAGCTTCTTTACACGTAATGCTATCAGAACCTCTAGTTTATGGCTTCTTAGCTAGGGCTGCTGTGATGAAACACCACGATTAAAACAACTGGACAAGGCAAGTGTTTAGTTGACAAATCCTGAACCACAGCCCAGTTAGGTTAGCCAAGGCAAAAACTCAAAACGGGCTGAAAGCTGACGCAGGGGCCATGGAGGGGGGCTGCTTACTGGCTTGTTTCTCGTGGCTTGCTCAGCCTGCTTTCTTATAGAACTCAAGACCACCAGTTCAGGGCTGGCCCCACCTACACTGGACTGGGCCCTCCCCATCAACCAGTAACTTTGAAAAAATGTCCTACAGGCCTGCAGGCAACCCAGTCTTATGGAGGTACTTTCCTCAAGTGAGGTCCTCTGCTCTCAGATGACCCTAGCTTGTGTCAAGTTGACATAAAACTAGCTAGTACAATAGCATAATTTGGCCAACCAAATAAACTAATCTCTGTTTCCTAAAGTCTTTTAAAAGATGGAAATTAAGGAGGCAGGTTATGGAGTCAGGTTCTTATTACATGAATAAAGCAATAAACCTATGTGAAATCTCTTGAGTTTTCTTCTGGAAAAATAAGGTCTTTAGAAACGTGGATTGACCTATGGATTAGGGTCAAAGTCACACCGTGCCCTTGACCTCTCAGGCCTGCTAGCAATTAAAAGTTAAATCAGGCACTTAGAACTTCGTATAGAAAACAACCGGGAAAAGGGGAATTCTGGGAGGGTGCTACTATTTTAACTCCTGGAAGGCTTAAGGGATTCAGAGAAACTGAGAACTCTCTGAAATAGAGCTTGTGGCTCTCATATCCACTTCTAGCATTTAGGCCAATTAGTTCAAATTTTATTTCTGTGTTCCCAGCCCAGCTCTTAACTGTTACCATCAATATACCAAGGTGAAGGAGACCCTCTTGTAGTCTCCAACAGTCTTTTCAGCATTACAGATGAGGAAATAAGACTGGCAGGGCAAAGCTCACACCAGCAGCATAGACTGACCACACATGTGTCCTGAAAGTTGTCTACACGGTTTAGCCCCCGGCAGTCCAGTGATAAGAGGAAGCCATTTTGGTGTCCCATGGCATAAATGGCTATTGAGGCGTGCGGAAGGAGTTGGCAGGGGCATTAGCCATGCAAGTGGCAAAGATGCTTACTATCTGTGAAATAATAGTTCTACTCTCTCGGGTCCTCCCTCCACCTAATAGTCATGTTGCTTTCCAAGTGGGATAGCTGGTTCACCTCCTTGTCAGTCTGGGAAATGCTTAAATCAAGCCCTTTGTTTCATTTTTGTTCTACTGTGCAATACAGGTTCTTGCCATGCCGCCCAGGCTGGCCTTGGACTCCCAGTACTCCCACGTCAGCCTCCCAAGTGCTGGGATTATAGCTATGAGCCCACACTGAAGGCACCCCTCCTCATCCCCCACTGAAGACCCAAGCGCCTGCTCAGCATTGTCCCCTGTGCTGAGCTTTCTCTGGGCTTCCCTTGGGTTTGAACAAGTCCATCTTTGTTCTCATGACCTTCCTTCTCATTATGGAAGGACAAGGGGAAGAGGTCATTTTACTGCTTGCAGCTCAGTGAGTTCACAGAGGAACATGGGGGGACAAGACAGGGTGAGAATCTCAGATACTATTTTTTAAATTTGAAGTGACAGATAATTGAGTCCCGGTCATTCTTCCCACACAGGGAGAAGGAGCTCATCTTTAGTGATACCCCCGGAACTGGGAACGGTGGCCATGGGTACATATAACTTTCTGTATGCATGGCAAGTTATGTATGAGGAGAGGGAAAGGCTTTCAGTGTGAATGTGTGTGTGTGTGTGTGTGTGTGTGGGCGCGCGCGCGCGCGTTCGTGCACACACAGAGCAAATGTCCCTAGGCTGGCTTCAAACTCACTATATAGCATTGTATGACCTTGAGTTTCTAATCCTCCTGTCTCTACTTTCCAAATTCTGGGATTGCAGGCATGTACCATGACACCCTGAGAATCCGGGGCTGAGTCTCCAGTGTGTTACCTGCCTGATGGTTTATGGAGCAATTTGTACCTTGGCAGAATAAAATGTTCCTCATCAGCTCTTTCGTCAAATTGCTTTTTATTCTAAAAGCGTTCTACAACACTGATTGTGTTTGTTCCACAACGTGTTTCCTACTAATGGTCCTATTATTCGCCAATAAAGAGCAAATGTCACGATGTATCGAGTCTTAGTTGCCAGCTTCTAGTCCTTACCATGAGGCTATCAGATGAAGGAAAGTGACACACAGAAGAAAGAAAACACATTTAGAGGAGTGGGCTCTGTCATTCCCTCTGCCTGTAATATTCCCATCTCTCTTCTTTCGCTTTTCTGCTCAAACATGACCTTTTTCCTTCTTGCTTTTTTCTGAAGTATCACCCCCCGCCCCCACCTCCATCATTTGACCCTGATTCACTACTCTTCATCCTATCGTATGGAATCTCCCCATACCAAATTGTTTTGTTTTCCAGTGTCCACAAGTGTGCTTGCAAAATGTCAGATGTTTAAAATAGTTTCTGGGTGGATGAGCTGTGCACTAAAGAAGAGGTGGCTTCTGAAGCAGCCTGCCAGCCCTTCCCACAGCCTCCAAGCAGATAAACAGCCTCTGCTCTGTGAAACCACACCTCGACTCCTTGGTGAGGCTCGCATCCCAGGGAAAGGCCGACTGGAGGACAGGCATAGCCAATACTGTGTAAAGCGATCTCTTCTCTGCTTTCCTGGCCTCTAGGGGCCTCTAGGTAAACTTGAACAGCATGGAAAGACTGTAGGGGTTAAGTGGTGACAGTTTATGTGCTGACTGATAGGACATGTAATAGGTGTCTGGTGCAGGGTGGCTGTACCATCCTACATCAGTGAGCTAACTTCAGTGCAGCATCTGATCGCTCAGTATCAACTCCCCTGGGCAGCAATCTCACTCACTCACAGCAGAACAACAAATAGCGCCTCCTCCAACACTGTGTTAAAGCCGAATGTCAGTGTGTGCTTCTGCAGCAGAGAATGACCACTGGGACAAGAAATGATCTCAGGCCCGTGTGGGAATCTCTTTCCATGCTGTCCTGAACATATTTTGACCAAAAAAAAATCATTTTAAAAGGGAGGTTTGGACCCATTTCTGCTGATGTGGAGTGGGGGAGTAGTTTTAGCTTTCATTGAGCCAATATTAATCATCACAGAAAAGGCGTCTTGCCAATAAATCAGGGAGAATAACTGTGAGGGAGTAAAAGGCAGAGGAGACCAACTTTGCTCAGTATTAGCATACGCCAGCAGTACTTGGAGTCAAGAGCAGGTAAAATTCAAGAAACCAGGATCTCCACATTCTTGGCTACCTCTGGGCTTCAAAGCCTCCTATTGCTGTCTTCGAAGCAGAAGCTGAATACGCCTGGGCTACACTGTCTATCCTAGCTCTGCACCCAAGTCATACGGCAACTTGACATGAGCTAGAATTATCTGAAAGGCGGGAACTCCAACTGAGAAAATGCCTCCATAAAATCTGCCTGTAGAGCATTATCTTTATTAGTGATTGATGGGAGAGGGTCCAGTCCATTGTGGGTGGGGTCATTCCTGGACTGGTGGTCCCAGGTTCTATAAGAAAGTAGACCGGACAAGCCATGAGGATCAAGCCAGTAAGCAGCACCCCTCCATGGTCTTTGTATCAGCTCCTGTCTCAACTCCTGCCTGCAGGTTCCTGCCCTGTTTGAGTCCCTGTCCTGACTTCCTCCAGCGATGGACTATGATGTGGAAGTATAAGCCAAATAACCCCTTTCCTCCCCAGCTTGCTACAGTCACGGTGTCTCACCACAGCAACAGAAACCCTAACTAATACACATGCGTAGTAAGCTTCCACCTTCTAAAGCAGCTATGCATCAGGTGCTCCGAGGTCTGTTGTTGAAGGGCCGCCTGCCTCCAGCTGCAATTAAGTGAAGCAAAGTCCCAGCTGGAGCTTTGCCACCTGGAGTGCCTCCAGGACCATGTACACTGCCACAGTGGTTCTCAGTCTCCCTAATGCTGCGACCCTAATACAGGTCTTCATGCTGTACATGATGCCCATCGTAAAATTATTTCATTGCTACTTTGTAATTACAATTTTGATACTGTTATGAATTGTAATGTAGGTATCTGATATTCGGGATGGCTGATAGGTGATTCCCAAAGGGGAATCAACCTGTAGGTTGAGAATCACTGTCCTGGGGTCTACTTTTGAAGCAGTTTCAGGGTCTGCCACCTGGGTATTTGCATTTGGAAAGTGATATGTCTGCATGTTAACACAGGGGTCCTCAAGGGTGGAAAAAGGTTGGTTTCACTACTGAGCGGCAAGGGTTGTGAATTCCTACCTTTTCAGTCCTCCTCAAGCGTCAGTTCCTTCAATTGTAGCTTTCCATGGTCAGGGCTGCCTGAATGCCTGGTTCCCACTTCTGTACTTTAAATAACAGATTCGGTTCAGTTAAAGGCACTTTGAACTCCACTGCTTAGCAAGCCATGGAACACAGCTGCCTGCCTGGGACATAAAGTACCTGGGCAAGAGGAGGAGTGGACTTCTACCCTCATCCCGAAACTGGCGCTTCTCGTTTTTATCAACAATAGACTTGGCTCGCGCTGAAAACAAGCTGAACCTGCAAACAAAGCAACCTGGGACTTAAGTGGGGCCCCTTGGCTCCTTTCAGTAATCTTAGGAGGAGAAGGGCGAAGATATGAATGCTTGATTGTAGACAAGGCGCCTAAGCCACCAGGAACCTGCTACTACCAAATGCTGAAAGTCCCAACAGTGACACTGGAGACAAGCTTTGGTAGGGATACTGAGACTGATGTTTAATTTTTTTTTATTTATAAATAAGATACGTACATATGGACTTGAGCCAAATGCAACTTAACAGTTTGGTTTTGTATAAAATGTATCTCTCTGTTCAGGGTGAGGTATCTAGGGAACAAACAGTACAGTGCAGTGTCAACTTTTTCATTGTCCTGGCTCTCTTGAATGAGCTCAACCTCTTACATAGAAATAAGTGATTAGAAAAGATAAATAGTACGTATGAACGAAGACATAAATATGAGTTGAACGAGTTACTTCACTTCATAAAAGCCATTAAAGCTGCTGGTTTTACAGAACATCCTTCGAACACAGCTAGATAGATTTACATTTTTTGGCCACTTGAGTTCTCCGGAAACTGAAGTGGGGGGGGAAGGGGGGCAAACAAAACAAAAACAAACAAATAACAACAATAACCAAAAACCCCAAACCACCTCAACAGCGATGTTCATGAAGACTCATGGGTAACTTAGAACACTGTACTTTCAAGGTGTTACACCTTTTTAAGACCTGTTGCCTGGTTGCGATTTTGTTGCTGCTACTGCGATTAAACAGTATGCAAAATGTCACCCACTCTCGTCACTGCCTGAGAAGACCTGTTCCCTCTGGAGAAAAGTGAAACTCCTTAAAAGTAAGTAAACTCAGCCTAGTATCTGGGGAGGAGTTCGGCCTCCGGAAAGGAAGGTTTGCCCTCCAAACAGAAAGGTGTCCAGGGTTCTGGTTGCAGACATCATGGCAACACACAAGTTCAAGTCACCTTCAAACCCCATGCGGTGCTCAGGTAGACAGTGGGTGAGCTGTGTCTACAGGTCTGAGTCGCAGGGCAGCGAATTTTGGCAGGGCCGAGTACTGCGAGAGGAGGAACCGCCTTGGGAGGTGGCTGTCTTCTCTTCTCCCTCAAGCACATCCATTGGATTGGTGTAGGCCTTGGGCGGCGGCCGTGGCATCGGGAATCCGACCTTAAGCTTGCTGGTGGCCCGGTGCTCGGCGGCAGGAGGGGGCCGATGTTGGCCCTCGCTGTAGTACTTGATGGCTGGTGTGAGCGCGGGCTCCGGCCAGTCCACATAGACGGTGCTGATGCTGCTGCGGCGCGGGCCTGCGGGGGGCGCCTTGCGACAGCGGTGACAGCGCTCTTCGCACCAGGGCGCAAAGCTGAGCGCCAGCGAGAAGCCGCCCAGCAGCAGCAAACAACTGCCTAGGTAGCCCAGCACCAGGCTATAGCTGACTTGCACGGTGACCGGGCTGTCCGGGGCGGGTAGGACATTGCGGTCCTCCAAGAAGTGGTTGTACCAAGAGACTGGGACGAGACTGAAGAGGCCCGCGACGAAAAGCACGATGCCCGAGAGACCAGCTAGTCCGAAGTGGGGCTCATCTTGCCAGCAGCGCACCCCGAGCGACGCCAGCAGCAGCCCCAGGGCGGTGATGGCCAGTGACGTGACCATGAGTCCCCGGGCCGCCTGCACAGGCTGGGTTTGGAAGTAGTTCCACTCGTCTGGCTGGCCGCACTCGCGCTCCCGGCTGCTCTGTTCGCGACATATGTCCCACAGACCCTGGTACAGCACCACGTCCACTGGCTGTGTCCGAAAGCCCTTCACCAGCCGCCAGCCCGGGGCCAGCGTACTGATGAGATTGAGAAGCAGACCGCAGGGCGTGAACACCATGCCCAGAATCATCACAACTGGCGTCCGCATCCCTCGTAGCTTGGCGGGTCCTCAGCACGCGTGCCTGCTACGTAGCGCACCCCGGATCTGGGGTCCCCAAGTCTGCGACGCTGCTTGGCTGGATAGCAGCGATGCTCAATGCGCTCTCTGGACTCTCTTTGTCTCCCGCGCGGGACTGTCCCCACTGAGCCTCTCACACCAGGTCCCCTCCTTTCTCTCTCGTCCCGACCGCTCCGCCCTCTCGCTTAGCCGCTGTCCCTAATCGAAACTGGCTCCGAGTCGGGTCAGACCGAAACCGCACACCCAGGTGCGGTCCCCGCTGCCAAACCCTACCCGATGGGAGGGGCAGCAGCGGCAGGGCCACCTGGCAAGAGGCGACCTCGGACTCTGAGGACTCGGACACCCCACCCCGGCCCGGCCACTTTGCTCCGCCCGCCCAAATGGTTGAGGGCTCGAGCAAAGGTCGCCCCGCCCTGGTTCCGTGGCGCCGCCCACACTCTTGTGGGCCGGACGAAGGGGGCCGGCCTTTGGTGTAGCCTCACCTGTCGCTTGGCTGTGCACCTTCCTTGCTTCCCAGACCATCTCTGTTTACCCTATTCCCCACCCCTGACCCCTAGCTGCCCGACTCTGGCTATGGGCCCTGCCGACTTAAGTCTTCCTCCAGTCCCAAATGGTGACCAGTGTCCCTTGAAAGTTTTACGCTGCCACTCGACGGCAGGGTGATCCTCCCAGGATGCACAGGACCAGTGTGCACCACAGTTCCCAGGCTCAGGGAGTATCCAAACAGTTGCGCTATGGAAACCTTGCTACGTTTGTTTGATAAAGACTCCAAGTTCCACACGAAATTCAACTCATAAGAAGGCGAGACTATTTCTGGGTTTAGGAGCTTGTAAAAAATAAAAAATTCGCCGGGTGGTGGTGGCGCACGCCTTTAATCCCAGCACTCGGGAGGCAGAGGCAGGCGGATCTCTGTGAGCTCGAGGCCAGCCTGGTCTACAGAGTGAGTTCCAGGACAGGCTCCAAAGCCACAGAGAAACGCTGTCTTAAAAAAAAAAAAAATTCAAGGGAATCAGAGGGTTACTCACTCCGTGATTGTTCCACTCAGGACTTAGCAAGCCTGTGATGTATTGCAGAAAATCCATAGTTTTGTTTATTCTTAAATGAAGCCTTCAGATAAATACGAAGGGATGAAATAGGATTGATTATTGCCCAAAGAATGCCGCCTAGCTTTTTTTTTTGACGCAAAAAGACAAACTCGTAATCAAAGAAATATAATTAGAAGAAGCACCTTATTCTTCTTGATTGATAAAATGAAAGCGTGAAAATCTGCATTGGCAAAGGTAGGAGCTAGCTAGTGACTCCTGACAGACTATAGGGTTTACAATGCGCCTGTTTAGGTCTTTCTTGAAGGTTTGTATAATGCACACATAGTTGCACACAATCATGGGTTTCATTATGACATCTCATACAGGTTTTGCTCATTGAATACCACCTAGGCTGACACTGGCATTCATCTGAGCTTTTGCTTGCCTATGGTATGAGCTATCTGCCTTCTCCTTTGCTCTTCACACTAAACTGTTTCCCTCCTTAAATACCATCAAGTATTTGGTATATATTTTCTTTATATTTGGACAAGAGTCATGCTTTTACTTTAAAATGTTCTTTTACATTTTTCTGTATTCTCTACATTCCTTACAATGGAAATGCTTTTTATATAATTTGTTATAATAAAACGATTTAGCAAAATTAGTCAATTTAGTGCTGTAGTAATTTTGAACATTCTACAGTGAACAATCTCAGGGATGCGAGCCACTACTTTCAGGGTTTATTTTTTAAATACATATTTTAATTAAAATTTTAAAAATATATATTTTTAAACAATGCATAAGTGTGTTTATGTCACTGTCTGGTGTGTTTATATGTGCACACAAGAGGGGAGACGGTGACACTGAATCCCCAGAACTTGAGGTGGTTGTGAGCCACTAGAAGTGCGTGCTAAGTAGAGGTCGTGGAGTGCTGGCTTGATGCTCAGTCTTGAGTGGTTTGCTTTCTTATACAACCCAGGATCACTTGCCCAGAGGTGGCTGGGCTCTCCCACATCAGTCATTAATCAAGAAATGACCCCACTGATTGGCCCACAGGCCAATCTGATGGAAGCAATTCTTTAAATGAGGCTCCCTCTTCTAGATGGCTCTGGTTTGTTGATGAAAACCAGAAACAAGTTGATGGAAAACAATCAACATATGGACCTGCTATAAAATTTACTGGTTTCCTCCTTTTTAACTGCACAGTTTTGCAGCATGACGCACACTCCCAGTGCTCCGCTATTGACGCCACCCTGCTCCAGAACTTCTGGATGGTTTCAAACTGAAACTGTCTGCTGAACAGTGACAAGTGCTGTCGTTCATCCCTGCAGCCCTGGCCAACCACCGTTCTACTCCACCTCCACAGATTTAGCTAGAAGTCAGCTCTGCTTGTGGCTAGCTTATTTCGCTAAGCAGAATGTCCTCAGGGTTCATGCACGTTGCAGCTGTATAAACTGAACACATGACCACTCCGCGGTATGGTAAAGGGTAGGTTGTTTTACTGTAGATATGAGAGAGGGAACAGACAGAGCTGGCAGAGAAAGTTGTAGACTGAACATGGGCCAGCAGAACAGAACTGATCATGAGAGAAGCCGCATAGTGTGGGGGTGGGTGGGGGAGACGGAGAGTGGGCGGAGTGGAAGACAAAAAGAGAGAGCAGGCAAAAGAAAAGAGAGATATCTGAAACAGCAGGATTAAAAGGAGAATGAGTAACTGCATGGAGGGAAGCCGTGAGCTGGAGAAGTTGGGGGGGTCGGGGGAGAGCTAGATTGCTTTAGTGGACTCTGACATTTGGAAGTATTTGTGATTCTGAGGGAGCCTAGAGGCCATCTTGCCCTTTGGTCTGCT
Organism: Ondatra zibethicus; assembly: GCA_004026605.1. Taxonomy (NCBI): domain Eukaryota; kingdom Metazoa; phylum Chordata; class Mammalia; order Rodentia; family Cricetidae; genus Ondatra; species Ondatra zibethicus. The sequence continues at coordinate 62,528 of PVIU01003470.1, forward strand.
AATAGGCATCACAGATAGCCTTTGTCCCTTCTCTCGGTGGTAAGGAAAATGGCTCCTTTTGGTAGAGGAGACCAACTTCACAATTTCCTGAGGAATGCGGGCTTTCGGGTAAGAGCCAGAATTTGGGGAAATGGAGTTACCTTTGAACCCAACAGTAACATGTGTTACAATTTCCTTCTTTTCTCTAAGTGGCAGTGTTTCCTATGGTGTTTGCGCCGTTCTGTCTACTCCATCATCTCTCAAGAGATAATCCGTCAGTTCAACCTTTTAGCTCTCGTGCACTGTGCTATGAAGATGAGTGTCTTGACGTCTTTTTGAGCCCCAACTTTTAATTCTTCTGAGTTATGCCCACAAATGGAATGGCAGCATCATATGGGAAATAATAGCGTCCTTTTAGTTTCCTACCTCAGCCGTGGGACATCTGATTGCTCTGACCTTTATTTTTAATATAGTTCAGTTATTATCTGTGTGTGTGCATGATGTATATAAGGGCACACAAGCCACAGCGGGTATGTGGGGGTCAGAGGACAATGTTGGGGAGTTAGTTCTCTTTCCACTCTTATGTGGATTCTGGGATTGACTCAGGTCATTGAATTTGCGCAGTGGGCACCTTGACTGCTGGGCCATCTCGCCGGGTCACTTTATTTGGCTTAAACAGATCTTTAGAGAATCCTGTTTCTTCACTTTTCAAAGGACTTTTGAATGAAAATACCTTTGAAAATTTTTGCTTTGATGTAAAGAACAGAGATGGATATGTTGGTGTTTTCCATTGGGGGTGTTTACAGGTATTTTCAAAAAGGATGGAGAAAGGGGACGAAGCATCTAAGTTGAACATAGTGATGTATCCTGTAATGCCAGGATTTGGGGTGCTGAGAGAGGAAAGCAGTGAATTTGAAGCCAGCCTTCACTGTATGGATATAGCATACATATCTCACTGTGGATACGTAGTGAAACCCTGTTAAACTATAAAGAGGTATATTTTAGTGTTTTGTTGGATATCTGTAGTTTATTTCTAGACTCACTACCGTGGACAATATGGCATGAAGGAGCTTGCTTCCATCCGTCCTACAGTGGGACCCGTTCATCTATCCTGCAGTAGGACCTGTTCTTCTGTCCTGCAGGGGGACTTGTCCATCTGAGCAGATTACTGTTGGGTCTCAGGAAGTACGCATGTCCAGAAATGGCAGTCTTGACTTACTCAAGCTGGAACAAATATCTTGGCAAAGACATTCCCTGAGACCAAGTATTAGACGCTCCCAACTCTGTCCTCCATGTATGCGCTGCTTTTGTGTGTCAACTTGACACAAGCTAGCGTCATCAGAGGAAGGAGCCTCAGCTGAGGAAAGGCCGCCATGAGACAGTTCCAGCTGTAAGGCATTTTCTCAATTAGTGATCAATGCAGATGGGCCAGCCCTAGCTCTGTCTTCCATCCTGGCCTCTTGTTCCGGTCCTCGCAATTTCTACCTCCTTATGCTATAATCCAAGGCTCGTGTTCCCTTTCACTTCTGAAGCTCCGCATACACCATTTTCTTCCCCAGTAGCCTGCCTGCTTCTGCTGAGCCAGGGGGCACAGTTCAGATCTTTGCCCGATTTACATTTTCTCTGGCAGTTTCCTCTTTGCCTAGGCCAAGTTACCTTGTCCTGCATCGAGCTTCCGTCACCCCACTTCTGTCAGCACACCGGTCACGTCCCTTTGGACTTCAGTTGTACCTAGCCTGTGGTCCTGAGAGCTAGGGACTGCTCATTCTCTCTGTTCTCTCCTTGAGACCATTCTCAGATGCTGGCTCATCCATTTCTGCTATGTGTTCTTCCATATGGTATCCACAAAATCCTCTTAGGAATGGCTGTCTGGTCCAAATAGACACTTACACACTTAGCCACAAACAAGTCTATTTATTTAAGGGTTTATTTCTCTCTAGCATAGTAAATAAGGAACAAGGTCCAGAAACTCAAGACCGTTTGACTAGAACTTCCAGCTTGGCTCTACTCTTCTCTCTCCAAATCTCACCCTCTCAGAAAAACCGCCAAAAGTCCAGACTCCTTCTCCAAAGCTGCTAGCTACTGAGATCTTGCTTTACAGAGTATGTAAGTCCCCTCCTCTAGACCAGTCATGTGATTTCTTCATGCTCCCCTGCCCCAACTCTGGGATGCTGGAAAGATAACCCTGGAGCATTTGGTCCAATAAACCTGGTCTTTTTAAAATTCAGATTAATCTGGCTTACTGTGTTGGCAGAGAAACCTATTATCAGGGTACAAAAACCTATGAATGTCCCAAAAAAATGGAGGCATGGGGGCGTTTGCTTCTGCCGAAAAATGGGAAAGAGGGGATTGCACTGAGTGTAGCAGGAGACTACAGAGCTGGTAGTCTTGTTCCACAGGCTCAGAGTTGAGGCTGAGAACCAAACCCCGAATCAGAGTTGCAAGAGTGCATTACTAATGAGAGTACGACCTGTTCCACCTGGCCCTTAGAGTTTCCTTTCTGAGAGGGTCCTGAAGTCCTGTAAGGATCTGTTGATGGCCCCAGGGCTCGGGATGGATTGTGAGCATCCAGTGACTGTTTCTATGAACTCATGCTAGGCTCCCCTTTAATCTCCACAGGCTGGACCCCAGAGCCCACCTAGCACAAAGTCTGAGCCGATTTCATTATGGAAAGTCATCCCTCCAACTCAGATGTCTCCAGGTTCCTATTTTACAGTGATTAAGGCTTTGAACATGACTGCTTGCCTTCCTATGGTAAATCCAATTCAGTAAGGTTGAGAACACAAGTTAAACTGGAAAGGAGTTAGACTGACTACAGCTTTTCCTCTACTGTTCAGTTACACTGAAGCATCCTGAACTGAATAAATGACCCTGCCATAGACTGGTGGCATCCCAACAGAGCACAGAGGACCTAGAGTCTGCTGGTCATCTTTTCTAGCTGCCACATGTACCTAATATTATAGACTATAAATAAAACCTTGACTTAAAAGTAGCCACTAAATAGCTCAGTAACACATCACTGTGTTTGTTTGCCAAACCTTTGTTTTTTCTTGTTTTACTTCCTGGCCATGAGATGAGGTTTCCTCCAGGTCATGAGCACACACTAAGATGTAGTCTTACCATAGGTCAAAGCCAAGGGAATGAACAAGCATAGATCAGAACCCCCGAAACTGTGGCCACAGTATCCCTCCTTTTGTGTATTGACTGTGTGGGTGTGTGACGAGACTGTGTGTGTGACTTTGGTGTGTGTGTGTATATCTGTGTGTGTATGAGTGTGTTACTCTGTATGTGGGCATGATTTTATGTGTGTTACTGTGTGTGTAACTGTTGTGTGATTTTGGTATGTTTGGCTTTTGTGTGTGTACATCTGAATGTGTGCATGACTCTCTGTGTGTGTAACATTGTGTGTGTGTTATTGATTGTGTGTTACAGTGTGTGACTCTGTGTGTATGTGACTGTATGTATGATTATATGATTGTGTGTGTGAGACTGTGTGACTGTGGTGTGTGTATTTGTGACTGTGTATGGCTGTATGATTCTGTATGTCTGTGTGACTATGTGTGACTGTGTATGTGTGTGTTATTATGTGTGACTCTGTGTGTGTGGCTGTGTGTGTGTGTACCTACAAAGATCCGAAGAAGGTATTCTGTTCTACCACCCTCCACCCAATTCCTTTGAAACAGGATTTCTTAGGCTGGTGGCTCTAAAGTCCCAGTGATATTCCTGTTTCTGCTTTCCACAGTGATGTGGCTATAGGCACAGGTGGCCACACACAATTTTGCCTGGGAACTGGAATCCAAGCTCAGATCTCCATGATTGGGCTCTTGCCCACCAAGCCATCTCTCCATCCTTAAACCTTTCCACCTTAGAAGTTAGGCACCACAGATGTTCTGTTGCAACAAGAAACTGCCTAACCCCATTGCATAATGACATATTAAAACAAATGCATTCAGACTCTGAGTGCAGTAAGGTGAGAATCTATGCATAGTCTACGGAGAGACGACAGCTATGGAGAATAAAGCTTAGTGGATGAAAGTTCAAAGAGTTTTGATGTCAAACAATCAGAGGAAATTCCAAACAAATTAGAAGAAAAATTCGCTTACGATTCAGAAAAGAAGCTAGTATTTTGTACGTATCTAGGAAACAATGAGAAAGCTCAGTACCGTGGTGAACTGAGACAAAGAATGTATGGAATCAGAGAGGGGAGAAACCCACGAAGAGCAAGCTTCAGGGCGACAAGTCACATGACCCCTTCTTCATAAATGCAAAACAGATCAGCATAGTGAATGGTGGAAGGGGAAAAACAGCCCTCAGTTTGGGTTAGAATTAGAATAAAAGTTCTTGCTGGAAAGCTCCAGGAAAGCCATGGTGAGAAGGTGAGACCTCTGTCTCAAAAAACAAAACAAAACCCTTTAGTTCTGCTGGAGGAAGAGAAAATGGAGCCCTCACTCTAGAGATGGGGTGAGGCCTGTTTTTCGGAGCTTCATTGTGTGACTGTTCTTTCACTTCTAAATTAGCATTTTTTCAAAGAAACAAACAGCGATTATGGGAATATTTGCTAGGAGGGGATTCACCAGAGTGTGAAATAGAAAATATTAAAAGTGAATGTCCCAAATATCAGCTTGGGTCACCCAGCCGGGATGGGATTACAGGTGATTTGTTTCCTTTGAACTTTGACGTAGTTCCTTTCTCAAAACAAAATAATGATTTAAGAATTAAGTTGCTCTAATTTTAATTTTTTTTCCCATTGAAGAAAACCCTTTTTCACTTTTTTTTTTTTACTTTGACAGGGTCTCATTATTATCACCTTGGGTGGCCTGGAGCTCCAATGTAAACCAGGCTGGTTTACACTTACAGGGTTCCAAAAGACCCTCTTGCATCTGCCTCAAAGGTGTGAGCCAGCCGCCACACCTGCCAATCTTGCAACCTTATGACAGACACTTTGCTTTCATAATTGCCTGCATACAGTCACTATGGCCACAACTACACCCAATCTAATAGGGAAAAGAGCAAAGGTCTGTTTTGATGTAACAATGGGCAAGTCGTAGAAACACACGCAGTAAATGTGTTTACGCTATTTCTAAACATTCTTCTTTTGTCTGCAGGACATGGAAATACTACAGGAATACATAGCAAGAGAAAAATTCAGCATGTGGATCAGTCATAACACTCAAAATTCATATTGGGCATTAATTTGGACCTCAATGTTTACCGTGTCTTTTCCTGTAGGTTATTTTTAATATCATAACAAATCTGCTGAAAAGTATTGAGAAATACATTTTTATTTCTCTTTCTTCCTGGAGCTCTGCATACCCTTTGCTGGCTGCTAGGCACATAAGACAATTCTCTGACCTAATGTTATGTTTACAGGGTCATGGTATGTGAACTCTGGGTATGCGTGGAACTACTTGGAGCCTAAAAACACAAACAACAATTATCTGTGACTTACTGTAAGCTTTACTAGAAGAATTAAACTGGCTTTAGGAGAAAATTTTAGCCTTAAAAAATAGAGCGATAAGCCATTTTGCAGAAACTATTACCCCACTCTTCAAGGGTTTGTTATTTTGGAAAATATAAAAATGAATCAGAAGTTTTGACTGATAGGTCCTCTAGACTTGAAAGACCACCACAGTCTCTCTTCCTAGGCAGTAATTCCCTGTTGTACCTCAAGGGGCAGGGCATGTTGGCTCACTGGCATTATTCCTTAGTAAAAGACAGTGTGTGGCTATCTTGTAGAGTTCTGTTCCGATTTTCTGTTGTCCTCGGTCATGCCTCACCTCAACAGAAATGGGGTGAATTTTACAGAGACAACCATGACCTGAGAAACAGGGGAACCCCATACACCACCGGCATGTGTGCGGACTTCCTCGGGGCCTTGTCTCCACACAGGCTGAGCCACGAGCTGCAAATGTTAGGCTAGGTGTCAGGGCTTTGCGAAATGAATGCTGTAAAATGGAGATGCTTACAAGTGGGAGCCTCTGAAAGGGGTCATTCTCCAGTCCGTGTGACTCCTGCTGCCTCTTCCACCTCGTGGAAGCCACTCTGAAGGGAACCTGTCGAACTTGCAAAACTTGTCAGCTGTTTGTGAAGCTTGATGCCGTCAGGGAAGTCTTTTATCAGCTCTCAGTTCACTTAAATCAACAGTAACACAATATCTCCTATAAGGCCAAGCACATTTGGGTCCCTGACCCTGTTAGGCTATGAAAGACTAGGACAATCCCTAATGCTCTAATAGGTACATAAGAAGGCTCCTTGTCTTCATGCCTGTCTTCTCTCTCTCTCACGAACACACACACACACATACACACACTCTCTCTTCCTCCCTCTCTTGTTTCTCTCTCTCTCGCTCTTACTTTCTTTCTTTCATCTGCTTTCTCTCCCCACTCCCCAACCCACGCCTCCCTTTAGTAACAGAGAATCAAACCCAGAGCCTTGCCCTGCATGCTAGGAAAACATTCTGCCTCTGCCCTGTACACCCCCCGACACCCTCACACCCCCAGCCTGGAAATGTTGAAACAAGCAAACGATGGCCCTCACGCAAGCTTAGAAAAATGCATCTGCCTCGTTTCTTTTTTTCCTGATCTGAGATACAGAGAGGAAAGGCTGTTGGCAGAGGGCTGCAGCCAGTCAAACAGCAGCATACCTGACCTGGGGCCGAGCTGAGCACAGGCCATGCTCTGCCCCCAGTCTTTTGCCTCTGGGCCAGTGGTGTTCTCATAAACCATTGTCTGATGGCGCAGCTCAGATTCCATAGGATTGTTATAAGGGCAAGAGGAATGGCCCATATAAAACACACAGGACAGAGCAGGCACTTAGAGAAAGTGTTTTTTATAGCACTAGCAAAAGCTAATCAAGTTCATATTTGGAGGATACTGGATTTCAACCTTTACACTCACCTAATGTTTCCAAAGTTTACAATGAGTGAACTGTAGGTTAAAGATGGGTTTTGTTTTTCTGAAGAGCATAGGGTGGCATTGACTTTGGGGCTAGTGACTTGGAGTGACAGGTAGCCTCAGTGTCTAGCTAGTGTTCTGGAGCGTTGGGAAAGAAAACAAGAATCAATATACAAGTAAGTTTCAAAACCAGTATGTCCAGCCACAAATCAGTATAAGTAGGGTCATTATCAATAACTGATCTTTCACCCTCTCTCCATTTGTGTTTAGTCCCAAGTTATTCATACCACTAGTCAAAACTGAATGTTCAAATATATGTACAAGGGCTGGAGAGATGGCTCAGGGGTTAAGAGCACTAGCTATTCTTCCAGAGGTCATGAGTTCAATTCCCAGCAACCACATGGTGCCCTCCAGGTACCTATAATGAGATTTGGTGCCCTCTTCTGGCATACAGGCATGCAGAATGCTGTATACATAATAAATAAATAAATCTTTAAAAAAAACCAAATATACATACAAAACATAGCCACTTGTAAAACTGAGTTAGTAAAATAAATAAATAAACAAATAAACACAATTGAGCTAGTTTTGCAGAAGGGCTTACCTCAATCTTAGAATTTGGCTCTGGCCAATTTTTATATAGAATACCAAAGCTAATTTAAAATATTTTTCTCAATCACTCAACATATAAGCAAACATTTCTAAGTCCTAACAAGTTTGTCTAATTGGAAAACCTGGACATAAAATTCCAAGTTGGGATAATCCATGACACTGTTAAGTGGATACAATGCACGACTGACAGAACGGAGATAAAAATCTGAAGAAAATGAGGGTTGGGGTGTCGCTCAGTTGGCAGGACACTTGTTCAGGCTGCAGGAAGCTGTGGGTTTGGCTGGAGAACTGAGTCATAGGTAGAACACGACTGTCATCCCAGCACTGTGGAGCAGAGCCAGGAAGATAGGAAATGAGAGTTATTTTTGGCTTTGAGGGAGCGCTGTCTTAAAACAAAACAAACAGGAAGAAGGAAAAAAGAAAAAGAAAACCTTGCAAACTAGAGGAAACCTAGAGGGAGGCCATCCTGTGGCCTACGCCTTTATCAGATCTGAGCCACGTGTGATTTCTGCTTTGGACTCGACTCTAAATCTCTTGAATACACGATTTTCTCAGAAAGCAGTCCACGGAGAGTTCTGCTCACACAGTTGCCTGACTTGTTCAGGAGAGCGTGTTTATGAATTGGCAGAAGCTGCCGCCCTTTTGGCCTGGGGAATACCTGCTGACTGGGTCCATGGGGAGGATGCTGTCTGGGTGAGAGGGTTAGTCAGCTGGAAAACTCTCGGGAGAAATAATGACCTTGGATGCAGAAGTCCTGACTGTACTACTCATTAGTCACAGAGCACGTGGAAAGCCACGTGGTCTCTAGAGCAAGAAAGCCCACCTGGTGGAAACATGGGTCCTTCCCTGTATGTCCTTAGGAGGGGAAGAAGTTTTTGGAGAGAAATGAGTGAATATTGAACTACATGAAAAGCAGGTAAAAGTCTTGGTGAGGGCAAGGCAGGAAATGACACACTGTGATTGACCTAAAGTCCTGTGGCAACAGACACTATATAATTGATAGTGGCAGGGGAGGGTGTGTGTGCTCACACATGTTCATATATGTGTATATGTATGTATGTATGTGTACACATAGAGGTTTGAGGTCAACCGTGGTGTCATTCTTCAGGATGACCAACTTGGGTTCTTTTCTCAATAAATTTTCTAATAATCTTTTTCTTATGATTATTTTATTGTTTGAGAATCTCATACCTGTATACAATGTCTTTGGTCATATCCACCTCCCAATCCCTCCTCCAGCATATCCCCCTTCCAACTCCATGTCATCATCTTTTTATTTTTATAGCCCACTGAGTCCAGTTAGTGCATCTCATATGTGCATGGATGTGGGGGCAACCAATGGCCACACGCATAAAGAAAGATGACTGTTCCTTCCCCAGCAGCCAGTGGGGAGTCTCAGCTAGCTGAGTTTCAGTGGGACCTGACTAGGCCACCAGCCCCAGAGATCTGCCTACCTCTATCCCTCCTGCACAAAGTCACATCTGGTTTTTCCCTGGGAGGCGGGGATTTGAACTCAGGTCCTCATACTCATGCAGCAAGCACTTTAGCATATGTTTTCCCAGCTCCATAGTAATAGGTTTTACTAGTTAAATGGAACATGACCAATTCTCTTATACCTATGCGTACTGGGTTAATTAGCCCTTGTTACTTCAACATTTCATGACTTAAATGCCAGTGTTTTATTATTACTTTTTAATCATGTGGCTTGACTCAGGTCTTGCCTAGGCTGAGGGGCCAGGATGTGAAAGCAGAAAGGCCTCTCTTCTTGTGCCCTCTTGTCCTCTAGGAGGCTGCCCCTAGCTGTTTCAGAGTGGAACCCTAAGGTGGGGGCATCTTCAGTATGGGTTCCCATTTTCTGAGTCGCATGTACAATCTGGAGTGGGTTGAGGTGATCATCTAGAGGATGGACAGAGGTGAGAACAAGTTGGAGTCATCACTGAGACTGCCGTGACTGCAGCCAGCATGTTTAAGTGAGATACAAGTGTAGACCAATATCTCAAGAAAGTATATAGCCTGAGGGTGGGTTCTTATAAAAATCCTGAGTCTGGCTCCCCCTAGTGTCTTACTTTCTATGTCATTATTTAATATCTCTTTCTCTCTCACTTACGCTCCCCATGTGAGTCTGTTTTGTTGTCATATAGCCAGGAAGCCCCCATTGACGTTAAACAGATGCTGTTTGCATGGTCTTGGGTTTCTAAAGCTGTGAGCGAATCACACCTTTCCTTCTTGGAATGTACCTTGCGTTGGCTATGTTGTTATCGCAACACAGAATAGACTAAGGCAGCATATACATGTAATATTTCCTCATATCTGCATTACAAAGGAGTTTAAAAACACAAAAATATACTCAATTCTGCATATTTTTGTTTTATTTTGTTTTTTGAGACAGGGTTTCTCTGCGGTTTTGGAGCCTGTCCTGGAACTAGCTCTTGTAGACTAGCTCTTGTGGCCTTGAACTCACAGAGATCCTCCTGCCTCTGCCTCCCGAGAGCTGGGATTAAAGGCATGTGCCACCACTGTCTGGCTCAAGTCTGCATTTTTTAAACCCAGTGTATCCCTTAATGGGAAAAAAAAAAACCCAACCAAACCAAAACCAAAACCAAAACTAAAAAAAACCTGCTTAAACCAGTAGCCAACATTTAAAATGGTCAAAACCAAAAATATTCCTACTAAACCAAGAGTTGCTTTAATCATCAAAACTCTAGTTCATGCAATTAGATGGGAACCCAAAGTTAAAGGATTTTTTGGGAGGTGGGTGTCAGGGAAAGTCTAAAAAATAAACCCCCTTCACAGAAGCAACAGAAAAACCAACTCCCTAAGGTTACAATCATTACAGTAAATTTAAAATGCTGTCCTATGTTAACATAGAAGGGGAGGAAATTTTGCAAGGCCTCACCCCTAGATAGAGAGCTACAAACAACTAATGACAGAAAGAATGAGAATTAGCCTCTTCCATGGTTGAGCCCCCATTTATCGTCCAGTGCAGAGTGCCTGGCCCGGAAACCATATACACAAAAGCAACAAAAGTGAACTCTGCAGGTTGTATTTATATACACCTGTACACGCATGTGCGCACACACACCCACAAACAATAGTAATAAAAAGGAGGCTATGTTGCGGAATACGTGCTTACACTCTGTGCAGATGGGTCACTGTGATTGGGAAGAGCCAATACCTAGGCAGGAGAGAAGAGGCGGGATTTCTGGGCAGAGAGAAAGGAACTGGGGATGAATCTAGAAGAGAGAGACAGTGGCAAGACACTGAAGAAGTTGGATATATGGTACAGGAGAGGTAACCGAGTCATGTGGCAGAATGTAGATTAATAGAGACAGGTTAAATTATAAGAGCTAGTTGGAAAAGAGCCCAAGGCAAGACCAAACTTTCATAATTAATAATAAGTTTTCATGCCATTATTTGTGAGCTGGTGGCCCAAAGGAAAATCTGACTACAATGGGAGGGTTTGGTGGAAGGTCAACTGGGAGGGGCCAGAGGGAGGAAATGGAGGGGGAAAGTGATAAAATTCTATTTCAATTAAAAACATGTTTAAAAATTAGAAAAGAAAAACTGTAGTTCTATGTGGCAATAGGCAAAGTTTAATTTCTTCCCTCCTTGACTAGGCATGACCATGAGATTGACCTTGGTCAATAGGACTCCATCATATCTGATACCAGCACATACTTCATAATTATGTGAGCTTTGGGGCTTTTTTGGAGTGAGTTCTGCTAGTGGATAAAGGATGGAAGAGATCTTGGAAGAAAAGCAAGACCCATCTCATAGCTAAGGCTGAGTCCTCTGGCATACCACAAATACATCTTGTGCCTTCATCCCAGGCAGCTGAATTCAGTACAGGAATGTCCAGAAAGATCAGCAAGGAACCACTTATCAAAACAGAACAGTCAACTTCATTTCCCACAGTCCTTTGTTATGCGGCAATAACTAACTGATACAAAGCACTGTTTTTAGAGCCATTGAATTATAGCTACCATTTTTGAATCATTCACTGGCATATTTCTTTGCTAACAAAGAACACTACTAAGACTAGAGAGGTTAAGTGAGGCTGGTCTAGGGGAGTGTTGTGTCTGGAGTTAGTTTCCTTGATGCATTAATTTATTCATATATATATATATATATATGCGCCGCCTGTGTATCGTTTCTGCAGAGGCCAGAAAAGAACATTGCATCCTCTGGCTTTGGAGTTAGAGGCGGTTGCGAGCCACTGTGTGGGTGCTGGGAACCAAATCTGGATCCTCTGCAAGTACAGTCTTCTTAGGTGCTGACTCTCTCTCTAGCCCGACCCTTTTTGAGAAGCTGGGTAATGTGAAAAGGACAGTTTCTGTATAACCACCAGCTAAAAGCTCCCTGCGTACTGTCTGCCCACCTCTCTTTATCAAGTCGTTAGTGTCACTATTGGCTGGTTTTAATAAACAGGCCAATCAGAACCCAAAGATGACATTTGGAGGTGGGTCCTCTTTCCAAAGTGAACCAATGGGTTTCCTTTCCACCAGATGGCCGGAGAGAACCCCCCTCCTCTAGAACTGGTTCCCATCTTGGAAACAAGCCCTTTCTTTGGCTTCCCTGTGGAATGTCTGAGTAGCATTTGGTAGACTTTGACCCACAGTTAAGTGCTTTTCATTATCCTTTGAAAGACTAGAGAAATCTTTTTTTAGAGCATTAAATTCCCCTGCATCATCTAGCGATTTTTTTCTTAGTAGACACATAGTGGGGTGAATGTACCAAGCACTGTTCTCAATTTTGACTAGCCCCACGGCAGAGGCTGCTCTGTGGTAGCATTAAGGAAGTCATTTTCTAGACACCTGGCACAGGTGTTCTTAGCAAATGTGGAAATCAGTGACATTCTATCTCTTCTTAAACACCTGATGATAAAATTGCATTGCCCAAAATGAAAGCGAGTGGAAAATGTCAGGCCCAGACCTTTAAAACAAGCACATCTAAGGCCATCTTGCCTTCGGTGGCACGCGCCGTTGTTCTCACTTGGATGACCCATTTTCTTTCTGTTATTTTGTTGTTGTCGTCCTCGCTTATGTCCCTTTAAATATAAACTTTTCTTGCTTCTTGGATTTTCTGAGTAGCATAGCCCACTCTCCAGACAGACACGTGTGTGCTGAGGACTGTGGGGAAGCTGGCCAGCCAGAGCCTTCGTCCTGGAAGTGAGAGAGCGGGGGACACCTTTAAGTCCTCGGCATGTGAGCTGTCACCAAGCAGGTCAAGCACGAGAGGGATCAGACCCCAGGAGAGTCTTGGAGATTGTCAAGTGTGTATCTGTGCGTCTGTATAAATGTCTAAAGGTGTGTGGGTAGAGGGGGTGCCTGAACACATGGAAGCTTGTGTGTGTGCGTGCATGTGTGTGTACATGTGTGTGTACATGCACATTTCATCATCAAAATTGTTCTAAGAAATCTAGGACCTGTTCATAAAGAACTGCATGTAGTGCCAGATTGGGAATGGGGACGTTTTGAGATTTGAGATTTTTGTTTCTAAATAAATGTTTAAGATTTTTATATTTTGGTCTCTCTCTCTTCTCTCTCTCTCTCTCTCTCTCTCTCTCTCTCTCTCTCTCTCGTGTGTGTGTGTGTGTGTGTGTGTGTGTGCATGCTTGGGTGCCCGTGGAGACCAGAAGAAGGTGTCAAGTGCCTAGTAGTCGGAGTTAAGGGCTCACATGGGTGCTGGACACTGAACTCAGGTCCTCTGGAACAGCATCAAGTATTCTTAATTGCTGAGCTGCTTTAAGGGCCAGAACCGAGTAGTTTCAAAGCAGAACAATGGTGTGTTATCCCGATTTGGTTCCTCCTTATTTATCAACATGGGGGAGAACAAAGGAGGAAGGAGGGCTGGTTGGAGAGGTGATATCATTTCGGGGATGGCCACTGTTAGACTTGAACATTAGACAAACTGGCTTTGTAGGGAGCCAAGCTGACATGCCAAGCTAGGGGGGTATGATGGAGCGAATGGAAAATGGAGAAAAGGGATTTGTGGAGCAGGCGGATGGAAGGACAGGCTGGGATGTGCCGTGGGATGCATTTGACTTCGGTAGTGTATATAGCTTAGAAAGGACCATCTTTAGTGACGCTAATGTCTGAAATGAATCAGGGCGGGCCTGAAGCCTTTCCTTGCTTGCTCAGTGGCTTCCTAGGTCTGCCGAATTTTGCAGACTTTTCACCTGTTTGGAAGTTTTCCTCTACTTTCAACCTGGTTTTAGTCTCTCGTGATCAGTGTTAGAATTTCATACTGTCCCCCACTTTTCAGCTCCCCCCCCGAATGTGCTGTTCTAGTATTTAAAGTAAGTGTCAGGTCAACCTCTTGAAAATAAAAAGAACCATCTGTCACACGGCATATTTTTTCCTAAAGGATGCAAGGCTGCCATCCTCCGTTTCTCCCACTCCACTTCAATCTTTATAGCTATATCTCAGAGTTCATCCATTTTTCTTTTCTGTTCCAGCATCATTTCCCCATCATCCATTTAGTGAGAAGCAGTAGATAGTGTAACCTTTCCTCTGGCCATCTTTGGACAGATCTACATTTGCGTAACTGTCCATCACCTATAGATGTCATCTATGGATGTAGGATGCAAGGAGATAGAGGAAATGAACTCTGCTCCCTTAATGTCACCGTAAAACCCGCAGGAAACAAGATTAGCCAAAATTCCATGGCCATAACTTCACATGGAAATATTCTGGACATATCCTCAGCCAGAGATGCAAGAAAACACCTCCTATAAGAAGAAAAATACTGGGGGGAAATTCCCTCCCTATGGCTAGACTTTCACAGGGCTGGAAGGGGCTGGGCAGACTGTAAGGGGAAAGAGAGCCATGGTATTGCCCAGCACCGAACCTTGCTGGGTTCAGCGCCAAGCAGCAGACACCTACTGGTGGGCAATAGTGGTACAGCTGTGGCTGATTGGGTTTGAGGCTTACTCCAAAGAAGGGATCCCATGCTTGGTACTGAAATTCTGGTCAAAAGCCACGACTGGGTGTTGTGTTTGGTTTTTCACTTTTATGCTCTCTTGGCTTTTGCTCTTTGTTCTTTTTTCTTTTGGGGGTGCTGCCACCCAGCTTCCAAATAAGCCACTCATGTGGAGCTTATTCTCACTCATGAGGCCTTGTGTCTTGGCTTGTATCTTGCTAGTTTTTCTTAAATTATCCTGACAACCTTTTGCCTCTGGACTTTTTCCATTTCTTACTTCTGTATATCTTACTGTCACTTTTACTCTGTGGCTGGCTGGGTGGCTGGCTGGGTGGCTGTGTGGCCAGAGACCGGGTGGCTGGGTGGCTGACCCCTGCCTTCCTCCTCCCCTTGTTCTCTCGTTGCTCCTCCTCTTCCTTCTTTCTCCTTCTAATTCATACCCTCTGCCTGCCAGCTCCACCTAGCCTTGCTCCTGCCTCTCTATTAGTTTGTTCAGCTCTTTATTAGACCATCAGGTATTTTTGATAGGCAAAGAATCACAGCTTCACAGAGTTAAACATCTGCAGCATAAACAAAAGCAACACATCTTCACATCATTAAACAAATGTTTCACAGCATAAACAAATGTAACACACCTTAAAATAATATTCCCCAACAGCTGGGCAGAAAAAAGAAAGCTGTAGAGTAGAACCTCCTACTATTGTTTTGCTAAATTATTATACTGTCAAATTGTGGATATACCTGTGCTGTGCTCAGCCTTGGTCAGAGAAACTTCCCTTTGCAGGAAGTGGGCAGCAGTCAATGCAGAGATTCATAACTGGTCCAAGAATTGAGAGACTGGGTGTCCATCCCTAATGGGACGTCTATACTAACCTCACCACCATCAAGGCTCAGAGAACATAGTGAAAGAGGAAGCAGAGGGGACATAGGAGCCAAACAACGGGGACAAGTGCTATGAATATCGTCTGCTATTTCAAGTATGAACTCATGACAGTGGTGGTTATCTTCGCAAGACCTCTATAAGATCAAGCCAACCAAATTTCTGGACTCTCTGGCTGAGGAGCTGCTGGGAGTGTGGAGAGTTTCCCTCAGAGGGAGAGTCATTCTTTTTCTGGGTGTGATCATTGGTAGGTTCCCCATGTTGCAGTGGAAGGCTCTACCATCATTCACACATGAGCAGTACAAACTTGACCTAGTAAGGAGGAGGAGGAGGAGGAGGAGGAGAAAAACAAGAAGTTGGGAGGGAATGTGTTCATGGGAGGCATGGGGAGAGTTGGAAGGAGGAAATGTGGGGGGGAGAGACAATCAAATTTCATTATACACTTGTATGAAAGTCTCAGAAATAATGAAAAAATAGAAACTTTAAAAAATAGAAATAAAAATGTCAAAAGTTCCTGCCTTTTTTTTTTTTAAATTGCACCACCTACCTGGAGCACATAATAGTCCTGCTCTGAGCATGTGTTGAGTGAGCAACACCTTACTGAAGAGATTTCTCAGCCCCGCAACTGCTGTTGACAGCCTTGCTTTCCGAACAAGTTCCACATTGCTGAAAGCTTCTGGTGACTCACAAACATTTTGACACTTAACCACAGCCAAACCACTCTTTGGTAAAAAGAGACCTCCCGGGGACCGCATCCCCGCTTGAAACAGGGCTCTCACTGGAAAGGGGTCTCAAATGACTCTGCCATCCTTCCTTGTTCAGAGGATGGTCTTATCATGAGAATCAGGGTTCCATCTTCTAGTTGGTAGACTTAAGTCAATCGGGCACGAAGGCTTGGGCCTCATTGGCACCTTGAAGGTTGGGTTAATGTGTTCAATCTTGTCTGCGTTCTTTTTCTTTAAGGAACTTTCAAGATTCCAGCTAGGCAATGACGAGGACCTGAGAAGTGTTTCTTTCGGCCTTAAGGTTCTGCCAGACAACTGAGCCACTGGGACAGGAACCTGCTTGGCGTCGTCGTCTGTATGGGATGCTTGAGATGACCCACTTTGACCCCGGCGGCACTGGGATTGATTATTCAGTATTTCAGATCACAGACATAAACATCTGGGCGAACTCGGGCAACTGCAATGTTCACAATAAGCTGAGATGACCTGGTTTTTGTTCGTTTGTTTAGAAAGAAGAAGCAGCAGCTACGATTTCCTAGGCAGCCCTGCCTGCAGCACACTCCCCTCGCACCTGCCCATTCTCTTCTCTTGTACCCGGATGTGCCATGTGACTTTTTCCAAGCTCACCTTGCCTGGCAGAAGCTCAAATCTTGAAGACAGCAGGAGCCAGACCATCCTGCAGAACCAGTTCTACCGGGATCACCATCAGCCAACGCACCTCCAGGTTGAAAAGGACGCAGTAAAAAAGAAAAGAAAAGAAAAAGAAAAAGCAACTTCATTGTCGCTTGCCTGGTGGGTGAAGGTCCGCTGTCCCTCCAAGGGCCCGTGTGCAGCTAGGATTTAAGGAACTCTGAAGTAAAAGCCTAACCTGGAGATTTTGTTTGTTTTTATTTGTTTATTTTTTCCTCCCAGCACTTCGCTCTAATTTTCTATAGCATGTGAGCTTTCTCTGCCAGGGGATGCGTTTCTATGGCTTTCCCCATTCTTCCATTGTTTTAGGGATCATGAAGTTCGCTGTGGTCTCATACTAAAATGCCCACATCTGTTTAGGTACAAAAAGGACTTTCTTTTAATTAACTCGCCTTGCTTCCGGACTCCCCTCCCCGCCCCGCCCGGTGTATGTGATCCTTTAGAATTCAAAGGAAGAGGGAAGACGAGGGGAGGGTCTCAAAAAAAAGAAACAAAGAAAGAAAAAGAAAGAGAGAGAAAGGGAGAGAGAGAGAAGGAGGGAGGGAGGAAGAAAGGAAGGAAGAAAGAAAGAAAAAAAAGAAAAGTTTCTTCTGTGGGCCAAGTAGACAAATGCTGATTCTTTGTAGTTGTGCGCCCTCTAGTGGCTATCTAGAAGCACGCCCACTGGGCACAAACCCAGGCCATTCCAGAGATGGTCTGTGGCTCTTTTCCTCTTCTGGGAGGTTTTTCCTTTTGCAGACCAGGTGAAGGTCAGTGTCCTTCCGCTGGGCGCTCCTCTGGCGCATAGGAACCAAGACTAATGTAAAGCTCCACTGCCCCGTCCCTGGCTCTCCCTGAAGCCCCCCTTGCCATTCCATGCCTTCAGTGACGCTCATCACAGCCCTTTACCTCTTTTTATAAACCATGCTTGGGTGGGACTACAGCCTTTTGCATTCAGGCCCTCCACTAACGCGCGATTTCATCGTCTCCCTCTCTCTTCTATTCCACGTCCCTTTCCTGTATCTAGTCTGAAGTAGGCGAGTGGTAGACAGGATATTTTTTTTCTTTTTCATTTATTTATTTATTTGCCTATTTCCACTGAGGAGAATTGCATAAAGTCCTAACATCTGCAGGGACAGCTCACTGCCAGTCGGTCTAGTAAACCCCATCTCTTCTCTTTTGCACCTGAGGGGAGTGATAAGTAGCAGGTTCAGGGTAGCGAGTGGGTCTGAAAATCACTCAACCAATTTTGCAGAAATCACAAACAGCCTGATGGGCACATGGAGGTACTTCTACCTCTCTGATTGTCAGTTTGGAACCACTGGTCCAAACTCTCCTTATGTTTCAGTGTAACTGGGGGTTTGGAGTTAGTGCCTCTTACAAGAGACAGAGCTAAGAGTCGGAAAGGTTAAACAGCATAATTAGTCTTTCTCTGTCTTGCCAGACAATTTTCAAATAATGACACGGAAATTTATTATCAGTTATAACAGCTTGGCTTTTAGGTTAGGCTTCTTTTCAACTAGCTCTTATAATTTAAAATAATCCATGTTTTTATTTATCTACATTTTACAACGTGGCTTTAACCTCTCTCCCATTCTGTGTGTCCAACTCACTTCATCTGGCTGACGTCTCTCCTGTACCTAGATTCATCTTGAGTTTCCTCTCTCTGCCTGGAAGTTCTGCCCATCTCTCCTGCTTAGCTATTGACCATTTAGCTCTTATTAAACCAATCAGAAATCACCTTAGGAAGAGACACATCTTTACAGTGTAAACAAATATTCTGGAATATTTCCCCTCTTTTGTCTATTTAAAAAAGTAAAGGTTTTTAACTCTAACATAGTAAAACTATATACAATAAAAAATTATCAAGTAAGGGTAAAATGCACAATGTCCAGTCTATTAGTATTGGAAAATTCAAAGAAAATATTCTATTATCTTTCCTATCTTGGTGAGTTCAAAGTTTTATGCCTGGTTTACTTTCTCTCAAAACTATGGAAAACTATAACTATCTAATCTTCAACCCCATCAGAGACCTGAGAAGGATATAATATTACCTGAGTAAACAGTAAGTGTAGAGCAAGCAACTTCTAAAATTAAGAAATAACAGAGATAGCTGGCTGCCTGAACAGGCACCCCAAGTTTCCACTGCATTGTTGGGGCATCCATCTTCAGACTGTGGTCTAGAATATCTGATACACTTTTCTGTGAAGCAGGAATTTTGAAGGACCCTCCTACCATGTCTTGGCAAAGTTCAGCAGTTGCTTTCTTTTGTGTTCTGCTTGTCCAGTTTGGACAGCATACTATCAGGAGTCAAAGCAAGGGCAGTTTATTGCTCAGTGGCTAACTTTGCCACAAATAAAAGTGAACTCCACTTGGAGGTTCTTCTATACCAATCATCTTTTTTAAAAGTTAGTTAGTACTGCCAGTAGCAGATGTGTCTCATGGTCCTGGAAAGTCTTATGTTATTAAAGCATCTCAAATGCCATATTCTGTAGATCTCTGAAGTTGTGAAGATCACCTATCTAAAATATATCTCTTTGACATTGAAAACATACCTAACATGACTCTAAGTTTGATTATTATAGATGACTAACTACTAACCTGTATTTCTTAATTATGCTTTACATTTTTAAATGATCTGCATAAGTACAATACCTTAAACAAAAATATATATAGTATAACAAAAATAACCTTAAATTTGTATCACTATATAAAAATCCATACCAATGTAAAATATTTGAAATGAATAGTTGCCTTTTAGTTTAGATTCAATAATCTACCCTTTTATCCTAACATATCCATATCCCTCCTTTTTCTTTTCAAAAATAGATCCCTGAATCTAATCTCCTTTGTTCAGCTTTTTCCCTGATCATGATCAATAACAACTTGTACCCAACCCCCCAAATGATGCTGAACATCCATAACTCACTGAATGACCAAAAACTACACACCCCACCTCTTGGGAATGTGGTCATCATGTTCTTTAGACTGCTTCCTATTGTCTGGGGGAGATGGCTTCTTTGGAGGACCCTGAGAAAATTGGGATAATTCTCAAGTCCTGGGAGAGCTAGCTACATTATTTTTTGTTTAGTCTCTGTGTGATGGGAAAGTGTAGGGCTTATCTGAAGTCTTGGCTGGAGCATCTGTGAGACTGGACAATCTCAGCTAGGAGCTTTGAAGTTGTTCTGGATGAAGAATTAAGAGGAAATTGTAACAGGCATTTTAAGAGGCTGGACCACCCAGGATACTGGTGTCTGGTCCTTTTTTTTTCTGAAAACACACAAACTTTTAAAGGTAACATGCATATCTGCACCAACACAAGTATGGAATGTGCAATGTGCACAAATCAGCTAAAGACGATTTTCTGTTTTATGTTTGAGCAGGTAAAAGGCATCTGTCAACTTTATAAGTTCATTTGAACTGCATAACCAAACCTCTATCCATGCCCTATGAAAGGATAGAACGTAATGATAAGTCATGAGGACTCTGTAGCCAACAAGATTTATCATGGCTTATCCAGTGTCAGAGTTATTCCCATGTAGAGGGATCAGCATATATGATACCTGTCCTGTATGCTTCCTTTGTTTCTTTCTTCATGTGTGTAGACATGTATGTAGATTTTCTATGACTGTCTATACCCATTTTCTTTTCTTTCTTCAGCATGTAAGCACATTTTTAAGCACACTGTAGCCTATTTGGAGGTTTTCTTGGCCTGGACCTGATTTTTATACACATCTGCAGCATTTTCTGACCTTGTGAGCCAAACCTTAAACTGTCAGACCAGCTGCCCCTGTGGCCAGCTTAGCACATAGCCCTTGTAGTTGTCCTACCCACTTCAAGTCCTCAGGCAGCGGGAAGAGCAGTGCCTAAGGGTCCCAGCTCTGATTGGTCTTGTGGCATATGCTCGAACCTAGTGCAGAGTAGCAAGTCTGGTGCTTTGCTGCACAGTCGGGCCTCTTAAAGGAGCTGTGACTTTGACTCCAAACGCGCAAGTTATCAGGTTTTATGTGGATATACGTGGCTGGATGTTGGGTGTGATTTGTAGTCAGGCGTTCCTTTGGGCAGGCAATTCACAAATAATGACATGGAGACTCATTAATTATGGAAGCCTGGCCATTAGCTAAGGCTTGCCCCCTTAGCTCTTCTCACTTTAATTACCCTGCTTCTATTAATCTACGTTTTACCATGTGGCTTTTTGCCTTTCTTTCCTTCTGTATGTCTGACTCCCTCCATGTCTCCTTGGCCTCTCCCAGACCTCTAGATTCATCTCGAATTTCCTCTCTTTGCCGGGAAATCCCACCTATCTATCCTACTTAGCTGTTGGCC